>JAVCKV010426744.1:0-38836 GCA_032274145.1 Herpochondria borealis | reverse complement strand
TGTTAGATGTAGTTCCCTGACTTAGAGTGCTTAGTATTGCTTGATAAGTGTCCATGTCAAGCATGGCGAGCTTGATGTAAAGTCAAGAAAAAACCACATCATTTTTACATTGTGTTGCTTATTGTTAATTACTTATAGCGTGTTGAGCAAGATGTGTTTTTTGTTGTGTAGTGTGACTCAAACTATTTTTCAACTCCATCTAGATACCGTGGTCTCATCACCGCCTGGATGATGAATCCTAGTCCTATCACGATCATGAATAGAGATAGAAATTGTCCCATAGTGAATGTGGTGCCAAAGTAGGTGACGTCATCGGTTTCTTGCTGGCGGAAATTTTCCATCGTGATGCGGAAGACGGCATAGAAGAAGAAAAACATTCCTGTGAGGATTCCATGAGGAAGGCGCTTGAAGCACATTCTAGTGATCCATAGGATCAGGAATAAGCCTAAACCTTCTCCTGCTGCTTGAAAGAGTTGTGATGGATAGCGTGGTTCCAATAGATCACCGATGGCTTGTCTTACAGGTTCATGATCGCGTATTGATGCATTCAGTCTAGTACTATCTTGGTTAGCTAGAGTTAACCATTCATTATACTGCTGCGAACCAGGCTTGTATCCATAGATTTCTATTTGGCCGCGTAGCTGTTCTACCTTATCTGCATAAGCCGCGTAGTTGGGGTCACCATCTCTGGCGATTTGGTTAGCTGCCGCTTGTTGTTGAAATTCTGGTGCGGTGCTATCATGAAGTGCTTTGGGGAATTTCATGGCCCAGGCGTAACTTTTATCGATTCGTCCATAAAGTTCACCGTTGATAAAGTTGGCTATTCTTCCAAACATGACCCCTAGTGGAGCGACGACACATAGGCCGTCACCTAAGCCAGTCCATGAAACTTTCTTTTTCCAAGAATATACTAAGGTGAAGATCATCAGTCCTAAGATGCCACCATGAGAAGCCATGCCGCCCTCCCATACTTTGAAAATCATAATAGGATTCGCTGCAAAGTCATTCCATTGATAGAATATGATATTTCCTATACGCCCACCAAGAAAGACACCAAAGATAGCTGCCAGGGTTATGAAGTCACTCGCTTTTTCACCAGGGAGAACCCAGAGTTTTTTGTCACCTAGTCTTTTTAGCAGGAGAAAGCCTACGATGAATGCGAGGAGATACGCCATCCCATACCAGCGGAGCTTTAGAGCATCACTGATGGAAAAGATGACGGGGTCGATATTATGGACATAAGTTGCGAGCACGCAGATCATCATATGGAGAGATTTCTAGATGTAAAGCACCTGAAGTGCTTACATTTAAAAAAGAAAACCTGTTCCATTTTCAGGAACAGGCTTAGATTGTAAAATTGGTTGTTGAGAAAAATTACTTCTTAAGAAGCATATTTTTGACCAAGCCAACTACTGTCATGAGGATGCCGCCACTGGCTGCGCCTGCTACTGCAGCATCACCTGTAGGGTCGCCTGTAAGACCACCTAGTAAGTCACCTAAGCCGGGGATTTTTTCATGTAGGCCTCCTATGAGACCACCTATACCACCCGTAAGTAAGTTACCCATTTTGCCCATGCTGAGTTTCTTAAGAGCTGTACCCATTCCTCCTCCGCCAAGGAGTCCTGCTATTATGCTTATAATTATTTCCATATTACGTTAAAAAATAAAGATTTGCCTCTCATCTGTCAATAGAGAAGATTATGAGGCCATAAGCCCGCTTTTATCTGAGATAAGATGACTAACTATGTCCTGCTTTACGTTTGTGGATCCCCACAGAGTTTCCATCGGGGTCTTTTACGAATGCCATGTGGCATACCGGAGTTTCTATAGGGCCGAATCCAAATTCTACGCCAGCTACTTCCAGCTCGGTTATGGCTTGATCAAAGTCTTCAACTTCCAATGATACGCTGCAGCCGTCAGAGCTAGGATTCATACCAGGGGCAATGCCAAGAGCAAGTGTCGCAGAACCTATATCATATTCTACCCAGTGGCCACCTTCCATTTCGTGATCCATCGTGACTTTTAGCCCTAGGATACCTTCGTAAAAAGTGCGCGCACGAGTCATGTCTGTGACTGGGTAAACTGAGAATGCTATTTCGGTTATTTTCATAATGATGTGACTCTGTTAATAATTGATTAAGAATAAAACGCGATTAGAAACCTATTTTTGTTTTACTAGAGTGGGTAGAATCTACTCCAGTTTATCTAGGGTTTATGAAATAGTGTTGGATTCAGGGCTGTTATTCATGGAAATTAGCTTTGCCATTTATCAATTATGAAACATAAACTCACTTACACATCTCTTGTCGTTAGCCTTCTGTTTTCTTCTGCTACTACTAGCCAAGCAGAAGAAGTGAAGATCACGCGTATGCCCTATATTCAGCTTGCTACGGAGAACTCACAAGTTATCGTTTGGCGAACTGATGGGTTAATTGAACCCATGGTCAGGATTGGTAAGTTGATGGACAGGTTGGATATTCCTAAGGAGAAAATCCTAGTTAAGCACAACAAGCATCTCTCACAAGGTGGGGCAGTGACACGAGCGCCTGAGGGGACTATGCAGTATGAAGCTTATATTTCAGATCTAAAGCCTGATACGACCTACTATTACGCTATCTAGCATGGCGACCAACGAGTTACTCCCTCTGATAAAAGTTACCATTTTACAACACACCCTAAGATAGGGGCGAAGATCGCCTCCAGATTTTGGATAGTGGGGGACTCTGGCACTGGGGGAAAGGCTCAGAAACGTGTCCATGATGGGATGAAAAAATATCTGGGTAATAAGAAGTTAGATGGTTACCTAAATGTGGGCGATATGGCTTATGGTTCTGGGACTAATAATGAATTTTCTAAAAAGTTCTTCCCTATGTATGATACAACTCTTCGAAATACCGTCTGCTGGGCATCTATGGGAAACCACGAAGGTAGATCATCTAAAGGTGAAAGCGCTACTGGCCCTTATTACGATGCCTATGTTCTCCCTACTAAAGCCGAGGCTGGGGGCGAGGCTTCTGGGACTGAGACTTACTACTCATTTGACTTCGGAAATGTTCATTTCATTTGTCTTAATTCACATGACCTAGACCGCAGCCCCACCGCAGCGATGGCGCAGTGGTTGAAGGCTGATCTGGAGAAAACCAAGGCTGACTGGCTAATCGCATTTTTCCATCACCCGCCCTACACGAAAGGCTCGCATGATAGTGATAAAGAGAAACAGTTGATCGAAATGCGTGAGAACATCATGCCGATATTAGAGTCTGGTGGAGTAGATGCGGTGTTCACTGGGCATTCGCACATTTATGAACGCTCGATGCTCATTGACGGAGCTTACCAAACTCCTAGTACGAACGAAGGAGTGGTGCTAGATGATGGCGATGGCGATCCACGAAAAGGAGGCGATGGCGGCTACAAGAAAAGCGATGGTCTAGCCCCTAATAACGGAACTATCCAAGTGGTAGCTGGACATGGCGGCACTGGACTTCGCAGAAAATCTAATCACGTTCTAATGAGTAAGATCATCATGATGCACGGTTCAGTTATTATGGAAACGGAGGGAAATAAGCTTACGCTCAAAATGATCAACTATAATGGCGAAGAGAAAGACTATTGCGTCATTGAAAAAGGCGGTAAAGTAAAGCGTTCGATTGTGGCTAAACCAAGAGATCCAGTGCTGTTAACCAATGATAAGATCCTCACTAAAGAGGGATTTAAAATGCCGAAAAATCACGAGCCCGTATTTGCAAAACATGCAGAGTGGGAATACCTAGCAGGTGTGAATCTCCACCCGGCTAAAGGCTGGACGGGGCTAAACTTTGACACTTCCAACTGGAAGAAAGGGAAGGCTGGTTTTGGATACAGTGATAAGGATGATAACACCATTCTCGATATGAAGAATAAATACACCGTCGTTTATACGCGTAAGGAATTTGTAATTGAGGACCTATCTAAGATCAATGAGATAGGTCTAGTTGCGAAGTATGATGATGGTTTTATCGCTTACCTTAATGGAGTCCCTATTATTCGTCAACTAGTGGACTATGGAGAAGGAGCAACTGCGAAAGGTTTCCATAGTCATGAGGCAAATGACTATGAGTTTTTTCCATTAGCCAAGCTCAAGCACCTCTTCAAGAAAGGCAAAAATGTCATTTCTATCGAGGGTCATAATTCGGGAATCTCAAGCTCAGATTTCACGTTGGATGCGTTTCTCACGGTTAGAAAATAATGCTCAAGTTATCCGTTATCATCTTTTGTTTGAGTTGTGATTTTCTTACTGCGCATGAGGATTCTCATGATGTGATTCATGAGCTGACTCACAAGCTAGAAGATGCGAAAAAAGCAGATAAAGCTGATTTGTATTTTAAAAGAGCTGCGGAGTATAGAACGTCTGGTCAGAAAGCGAAAGCTGTAGAAGACTTGCTAGCATATATAAAGCTGGAACAATTTGATTTCCTCGGCTGGCTAGAGCTAAGTAGACTAGAAGAGGATTATGATAAAAGACTACTCCATTTAGTGAGATCACTAGCTCTAGCTAAAACTGATGGAGAAAAAGCGCAAATCTATCTTGGCTTTTCGATGCATTTTTATTCTCAAGGAAATGATAAGGACGCACTCATGTATTGTGAGCGGTCGATCCAAATGAACAGCCAGAAAGAACTTACCCCATTACTTCTAAAATCTCATCTTCTCTGGAAGCTGGGACAGCTTGAAGAACGGGTGAGCTTTCTTACAGAGGCGAAGACGGTTCACCATAGTATCGTACTGGAGAATAACTGGATCGAGGCGATGACCGATGCAGGAAGAGGAGTGGAACTGAAGAAGTTAATCGATAAAGGAATTCGAGAATCTCGCTTTGAAAGTAGCTGGCTAATCCGAGCTGCGCTCTGTGCCCCCAAGCAAAGCGAAGCCGCAAAAGCTCTAGCGAATAAAGCTATTACCGAGATTAAGACTAGGCTTAATGTAAAACGCCCAGACACAACTCTACTTATGGATCTAGCTCGCGCATATTCGATCACCGGAGAATACGAAAAATCACAACACTACTTAAAACTAGTGAAAGCGAAACCCCACGATGCATGGATGGTTAGTGAACTAGAGCAAAAAATTAGAGCTTCGAAGCGCACATTAAGTGTTCAATAGCTGAACGTCACTTTCTGCCACCAGCGAGCTTTGTAAAATTTAATGCCTTCGAGGGTGATTCTATTTGGCTCAGGTTCTGAATCGTTGAGCTCGACGATAGTATCGCTCTGCCAGTTAGCGAAGTCCTCTTTTGTAGATTGCTCCGTTGCCCAGATGCCGTGATCTTTATACTGGCTAGCGCTCTTGATTCTCTTCCGGTCAGATAACTTAAGGAATTTTTCGGACTTCAGATCAAAGAGGAAAAGAGCATCACCTAGTGCCCAGAGTTGCTTACGTTTTTTATCCCATACTACACCGTGTGCGTAGGGTAACTTTGTGTCCGTGAAGTCTTTCTCTGAGCGGTGGACTCGAAGTATTTCATCGTTACTGCTTACTGTTACGATGTTACCATCTGGGAGTAGTTCGGCTGAGTGGCAGCTGTCAGGAGCGGGGTAGTCTTTGAGTACTTTCTTATCTTTAAATCGGATCAATTTTACTCTTCCGTGATAAGATGCGAGGATGTGAACCTCTCCATATATGTCCACACGCTTAACATCCGTTGGTCTCAGTGGAAATGGTTTCCCGTCATCCGCAGGGTAGCACCAGAGCGTTGGCTTGATCTTGGACTTGGCAAAGGCTTGTACTAGACGGATTCGGTTATCAGCTTGGTCAGCACAGAGTAGCGCAATTGTCTCATCTGTGATTTTTTCATCAGCAGTGAGTAAATTTGTGACGAGTGCTAATAGTGCGATGAATGTTATTTTCATAGAAATAATACGGCGTTGCATCTGTGCGGCTATCACATCTACATCTTATTCGTAAATCTATAGTGCGATACAAACCATTCTTCGCCATTGCGGAAGCCCCAGAGCTCGGCGCAAGCCATGTAGAAACAGCGCCAATAGACCCACCATTTGGTAGCTTGGTCTTTGCCGTAGGTTTCTTGGATTAGTGGGAAGAGTTCTTCTTTGTTGGCGTCCATGCGGTCTAGCCAGGCGTTGCTGGTGCGCTCGTAGTGGGTTCCGTTTACCTGCCAGTGATCGTCGATGGAAAGGTGGTCTTGGAAGTAGAGTAGTAGGTCATCGCTCGGCATCTGTCCGCCGGTGAAGAAATATTTACTCATCCAGTCATCATCGCTTTCTATCTCGAAATGGTAGGAGGTGTCCTTATGGGTGAAGATGTGGACGAAGAGGGTTCCGTCTGGCTTGAGCCACTCGCTGACCCTCTCTAAAAGAAGCTGGTAGTTCTTCATGTGCTCGAACATTTCTACGGATACCACGCGGTCGAATACGCTCTCGCCCTCGCCTCTGTAGTCGATCATATTAACGGTTTTTACGGTCACATTTGTCAGTCCGCGTTCTTCTAGTTGGGAGTTTATGAACTCGCGCTGGGTATTAGAATTAGAGATGGCGGTGATCTCAGACTTTGGGAAATGCTTCGCCATCCAGAGCGTGAGTGACCCCCAACCACAGCCAAGTTCTAGAATGCGGTCGCCGTCCTTGAGATTAGCGCGCTCACAGGTAAGTTTTAGCATGCGCGCTTCTGAGGCTTCGATGTCGCTGCTAGTTTCTCCGTCTTTCCAGTGGCCTGAGCTGTATTTTAAATGCGGTCCTAGGCAGCCTTGGAAGAATACGGTTGGGAGTTCGTAGTGTTGTTCGTTGGCTTCATCGGTCGCGATGGCAAGCGGGCTGTCTTTGAGTTGGTTGACGTGATTGATGAGCGCTGCTTGACGATCCTCACAGTTTTCAGGGCGAAATTTTTCCAGAGTTTTGAGGAGTCGCTTGCGGATACCGAAACGGATGAGTGAGTCAGGGATGCGGTCGTTTTCGAGCCAGTCGTTGATGTCTAGTTTCATGATGTTTTATGTGATGATTTGTTTTTAAACCAAGGAATGAAGGCACTCGTGGTTTGTTGATATTCTTTGTAGGCCGCGCCTCTGCTTTTCAGAAGAGAGCGCTCTAGTGGTGGGATGCCTGTGACCTTGGTGAGCAGGAAGATCATGATTAGCGGGGCGTGGATGGTAAAGACTCCGCCTGGTGCAGCGCAGCAGAAGAGGTAAATGCCGACCCAGATAACGGCTTCGAAAAAGTAGTTTGGATGACGGCTATAGTTCCATAATCCGATCTTGCAGATTTGGCCACCACCACTTTCTTTTCTGAATCTAGTGAGCTGTAGGTCTGAAACGGTCTCACCGATTAATCCTATACTGAAAACGGTTAGACCGATCCATTCTAATACTTGAAATGGAGCGTCTAGCTTTGATGAGAAATAAAAGGGGAGTGATAGGAGGAAAACTAGTGTGGCGTTGGTGAGGAAGATGATGAAAAATTTTCTGTTAGAGTCATCTCCCCACTGGTCTCGCATTTCTTTATAACGGATGTCTTCTTTAGGATGATGCGAGTAGATGCGCTTGGTTAGATGAATGCCGAGCCTGAACGACCATATGAGCGCCATGGCTAGAAGGACGGTTTTCCTGAGACCACTACCATCATGTGAAGAAATATAGATGAACAAGGGTAAGCTCAAGCTGAGTGCCCACATCGCATCCACAATACTTGCGTTCTTGAGCTTGATAGACGCTAGCCATCCGATCAAGAAAATGATCGTGAGGATCAGAGCTGTGAGGATGAGGACATTCATGCGGCTTTTTTGTTGGCTTGTCTGTTCGCGTATTTCTTAAGCAAATAGCGGAAAATGAAGAAGAGCGGGATGGCGAACCAGGGAGCGATGATTGCCCATGCTTCTATCCCATAGAGCGCGGTCATGCCGAAGTCTTTGGTGAATTGCATTGGGTCGTCTTTGAATTTCACGAGTAATTGAGGGATGCTGAAAGGCATGTGCTGGACTCCATTGATGGATTCTCCAATACGGATGAAAACGAGGATTAGTCCGAGATGAAGCGGGTAAAATAAGCTTTTGAAAAGCAGTAGGAATGGAATGTTGAGTCGTAAAATAGAGCCGACAAGGAGGCTTAGTAAGTTCGTGGTGCCTAGAACTGGAAAGGCTGAGATGACTGGTGAGACGGCCATTGTGAGCGCTATCTTTTCTACCGAGACTCCGCGAGTGAGCTGGTTCTTAATGGGCTTCACCACAAACTTTTTCCAGAATTTGGAGAGTTTTCCTTTAGGTGCCTCGACTGTTTGTTCTTGAGTCAACGTTTCAGTTATTACCTATCTTACAGGGGTAAGTTTTTCGTTGTTGGGTTTGGTATAGATGGCTTGGACCACGCTGATGTTGCGGGTAGCGAAGGCGGCTTCGCAGTATTTTAGGTAGTAGTTCCATTTGCGGATGAAGGTTTCGCTGAAGCCTTGTTCTCTGACGGTAGGGAGTTCGGCGTTGAAGCGGGTGTGCCACTCGGAGAGGGTGCGGGCGTAGTCTAGCCCCATGTCATCTATTTGGAAGGTGGTGAGCTCTCCAGTTTTTTTCATGACTTGATTTATTCTACCTAGTGATAGGAGGAGTGAGCCGGGGAAAATGTGGCGCTGAATGAAATCTACGCCGCGTTTGAGTTCATCATACCGGCTGTCTGGGACGGTGATGATCTGGATGCCTAGTGCTCCGTCTGGCTTTAGGAGTTCATTGCATTTTTTGAAGTATGCAGGGAGGAATTTATCACCTACGGCTTCTAACATTTCGATGGAGACGATATGATCAAATTTTCCTGTGATTTTCCTGTAATCCTGCAACCTGAGTTCTATTTGGCTTTGTAGCCCTGCGTCACTGACTCTTTGGTTCGCGTAATCTAGCTGTTCTTGAGATATGGTGACGCCGGTAATGTTACAGCCGTAGTTTGCTGCTGCATGACAGGCGAATCCACCCCAGCCGCAGCCTATTTCGAGTACTTCGTCTCCTTTTTTTAGCTGGAGCTTCTTGCATAGGGCGTCATACTTCGCGGTCTGAGCTTCTTCGAGGGTAGTTTCTTTCTTGGCGAAAAGACCGCTAGAGTAGGTCATCGATGGATCTAGGAATAGTTTATAGAAATCATTTCCTAGGTCGTAGTGCTCAGAGATATTTTTTCTGCTGGTGCGGATCGTATTAGCTCGAGCGATATGGAAAATCTTGTTTAGAAATTTAAGCTTATTCACTGCCTTGAGTTTGTTGGAAGAGGCGTTCCTTCCCATCTTAGCATGCATGTTACGGATAAACCAAGTGACGACAGCTTTGATGTCAGGTGTGTCCCAGACCTTATCCATATAGGCTTCTCCTAGTCCGACATTTCCATATGCTACGCAGCGTTTGAAGAATTCGTCATTATCGTTGAGGTTGATCTCTGCTTCTATCTCGTGATCTTCAGCTCCGTATTTCTGCTCTTTTCCATCACTATATCGTAGAAGTAGGCCCCCTACAGGCATGGTTAAAAAAAGCTTATGGATGACTTTCTGCTGCCAGACATACATAGGGGGGCTTTTTTCTTCGGAATCGCTTGCTGATGTGGTGGACATAATTATTTTCTTGTTAGACTTTTATGCGGACGGAGCACATCGGTTTGTTCCGCTGCAGTGTCTGTTTTGTTAGAGATAGGAAATTTACGAATCCACATTAGCAGTGCGTGCCAGTGGATAAGTATGATGACGCGTAGGGTGAGTAGGGGATACCTGATGATGTACCAGCTCAGACGTAGTGAGGTAAAGGTTTTTTGTTCTCCTCTGATGGTGCTGATAAGGACGAGCCCTTCTGTATCTTCATCATTGATGTTGATCGACCATTTTTCATTTCTTGGTCCTATCTGGAAGTCGAAGTGGTCGTTTACTTTTGAAAATGGAGAGACGTAGAAATCTTTTGCAGTTTTTAGTCTGAACCAACCGCTCTTTTTTTTGTCTTGCTGGTTGATGAGGAACATCTTTTTCTCGTGAAATGTATTTCCCACCTCCGCCACGGTTGCGATGACTACTCCAGAAGAATCCTCGATATAATAGAATGACACGGGGTTAAACTGATATCCGAAGATGCGTGGGAAGGTCTGGAATAGACAACGCGAGATTTTTTTGTGGTCGAAATTTTGTGTTGTTAGAAAATCGAACAGTTTTTGTTTGATGGTCTGGTTTATTCCCTCTTGTAGGTAATCTGAGTCTCGGATGGAGTAGATATTCCAGCGGTTTCTGCTGAAGAGCCAGTGCTTCTTGGAGAGGGTGTCTAGTTCATCGAGGTCTAGCGACATCATGAATACCGAGTAAGCAAACTTGCGCTCGACTGGTTTGATTCGCTTGTGGAATATATTGCACTGGTAAAGTGATGAGTTCATTTCCAGACATCCCTTTCGAGTAATGTTTCGCAGAGGTTTACGGCTGAGAGCAGTCCGTCTTCATGGAAGCCGTAGCGCTGCCAGGCTCCGCAGAAAAATGTGTTAGTTTGCTGTTTTCCCTGCTCGTGTAGGCGAGGGATTTTCTTCTGTGCTGCGATCGCTTCTAGGTTGAAAAGTGGGTGGCGGTAGTTGATTGTTTTGATGATGTTTTTTGGCTCTATCTGTGGATTGATCGTGACGAAATATTGCTCGTTTTCTGAGACTCCTTGGAGGGAGTTCATCCAGTAGTGAGTAGAGCTTTTTAGCCCATCATGTGAGTTTCTGATTTCGTAGTTCCAGGATGCCCAGCAGGGTTTGTTCTTTGGCATCACGCTGGTGTCGGTATGCATGATTGCGGTGTTTGGCTGATACCTGAATGGGGAAAGGATTTCTGTCTCCGTGGCTGTAGGGTCTGCTAGGAGTTTTAATGAGTCGTCTCCGTGTGTGGCTAGTATGACTTGGTCGAAAACTTGCGTGCCGTTCTTAGAACTTACCTCTACGCCCTTGGAGGTTCTTTTAACTGACTGTACTGGGTTGTTGATCTGGATTTGATCGCGGAATGGTTCTGTGATTTTCTGCACGTAGGACTTGGCTCCGCCGCAGACGGTGCGCCATTGTTTACGTTTTTCTGCTGCTAGGAAGCCGTGGTTTTTCCAGAACCTCATCAGGGTGATAGCTGGGAATTGCTCTATCTTTTCTGGGGGGCTTGACCAGACTGCAGATGCCATCGGGACGAGATACCAGCGGAGGAAATTTTCTCCGTAGCCTCGGTGTTCTACATACTCGCGGAGGGTGAGGTGATGGAGGTCTTTGTTTTCGATGTCTTCAAGAGCATCAGTGTTGAAGCTTTTGATTTTGAAGAGCATTTTCCAGAATGGGAGATTGTAGATGTTCTTTCGCTGCCCGAAAATTTCATTGAGTTTACCGCCGTTAAATTCTAATCCGTCTGGGAGATGATTTACTGAAAATGACATTGAAGTCTTCTTTGTTTTGACTCCTAGAGTTTTAAATAAGCGTGATAGGTGAGGATAAGTGTCCTCGTTGTAAACCATGAATCCTGTGTCAATAGGGATGTCATTTTTGCCTTCCTTGACGGTGACTGTATTGGTGTGACCGCCTATATAGTCGTTAGCTTCATAGAGTGTTAGTTCAGCATCATCCTTGAGGAAGTGAGCGCATCCTAAACCAGAAATACCAAGGCCGATGATGGCGATGGTAGGTTTTTTAGTTATAGTGTGTTGCTCTGTGTTCATGGTTGAATTTATTTAGGGTGGTCTTCTAAAAGTTCTTCTGGAACTTTGCGCAGGTTTTTTATCAGACCGAGCCAAGACATTACTTTCAGTCCGTAATAGGTGATGTCAAATTCCCACCAACGGAAGCCTTGGCGGGTGCTGTGTGGATAGCGGTGATGATTGTTGTGCCAGCCTTCGCCAAGAGTGATGAGGGCTAGTATGGCGCTATTGCGGCTATCGTCGTCGGTCTTGTATCTTTGTTTTCCCCAGACATGAGCCATGGAGTTTATCATGAGCGTGCCATGGAGGAGGACGACGGTGCTTACGAAAAATGTCCAGACGAAAAACTGTGCGGCGGTGACTCCAAGTGATGGGTAGACTGTTTGTAGGAAGTAACCGATTCCATACATGGCGACTCCGTAGAGGTAGGGAACGAGTTGATCAAAGCGGTTAAGGAATACCAGTTCGGGGTATTTCGCGAGGTCTTTTATCTGGCTGTAGTCGGTTGGGAAATTTCGTTTACAAGTGATCCAGCCGATGTGCGACCACCAGAAACCCTGAACGCCAGGGGAGTGGAGGTCTTCCTCGGTGTCTGAGTGCTTGTGATGGTGGCGGTGGTTGGCTGCCCACCAGAGGGCGCCACGTTGCATGGCGGTGTTACCCCAGACAGCGATGATGAACTGCATTGCTCTGTTAGTCTTAAAGGTGCGGTGGGAAAAGTAGCGGTGATAGAATCCTGTTATAGCGAACATCCGCAAGATATAGAGCGCGATAGCTGCTACCACAGCTGTTGGGCTCCAGCCGACCCAGATGAGAAAGACGAGTCCAAGGTGAAGGATTATGAAGGGGATGCAGCGTTCCCAATCTACTTTCTCTTCGAGTAGTTTTGGATTTTCAATACGCTTGTAATCTGAGTCCAGCCAATGCCCCAGCATGTCTTTCAGCCTTGATGCGGTACTTGATTTGGGTGGAGTTTCTTTATTCATGCTGTGTAGCCTGAGATGTGTGTCTAAAGGCGTTTCTTAATCATGCGGATACCACCGCCGATGACTGGCACATGCTCAAACATTCCTGCCGATGAATCCCAGAAATCTTGGTGAAGGAGGACTTTGCCTTCATTGTTAAATACGACATGGGACATACCAATAGAAACTATTTCTTTACCACTAGCAAGTTTTGGCGCGCTGAATTTCATGGTCCAACGTATGTAATACCCTTGATCAGATTTTGCAGTATCTTCTATTTCGAGAGAATAGGAAGTCATCGTTTCAGATGTTTTGACGAAGTGCTTTTGGATTTGTTCTCTGTTGGTTAGTGTTTTTAAAGTGTCGTTGAGGTAAGCTTCTTCTGCGTAAGTGTTGGCGATTTCGTTCTCGATAAACTCTTTTGAGCCAATGCCTTTGAGGAAGTCACTAAAGCGTTCTATTGCTTTATTAGCTTCTGCTTCGGTTAGAGTGCCTGCTTTTGAGAGAGTGCTAGATCTTACTTTGTGGTAGGTGTTGGCTTGTTCGTTCATCATTGTGTTTTGGCTGCAACCAGTGATGCAGAAAATTCCAATACACAAGGAGAAACCTATCCACCCTATCCAAGGGAGTATAGCTCTAGCTCGTGACGATTTCTTCTGCTCAGTAGTTTTCATTCCCAAATAGAACGAAACAACGTTCCTTTTAGATGCCTAGATAAGGTTAGAATTATTTTTTTTCATAACTACTTACGTTTGAGTAGGTCAGCGGATTTGAATGTCTCTGTTTCCTTGTCTGACATGCCTGGGTAATTTGTCAGAGTGATTGTAGTACCGTCTTCTGACCATTCTGCTGAAGTGACGAATCTACTACCGAAGACGTAGTTTTTGCGCTTACCTTTGATGGTGAACTCTCTTCTGCCAATATCTAAGAGATATGGCTTAGTGTCGTCATCTGCTGCGTATTCTTTGAGGAGCAAAACATCATCAACTGGGCTGAATGATATAGGCTTAGAGTCCGCTATGGTGGTGACTAGCTTACCGGCTTTCCAAATCTCAGTGTTCCCCTGGCTCTCTCCTTTGAGTGGGATGAATTTTGCTGTGAATCCGCTTTTCGAGATGATTGGATCATTGATGAGCCTTTTGATTTCTGGGATGAGATTATCAGCCCAGATCTTGTAGCCTGTTGTGTTTGGGTGGAGGCGGTCTGGCATGATGCTTCTTGAAATGATGCCTTTATCGTCTAGGAAGCTAAAATTGATATCGAGGTAGTGCACGTAGTTTCGATCTCCTAGTTTAGAGATCTCCTTATTGATCTCGTCATTTCGAAGTCGTAATTTATCACTAGGGACTGGACCTCGTGGGAAGATGGAGTGGAGGATGATCTGTGTTTCTGGCGAGCGAGCGTGGACGTCATCGATAATGAGTTCTATTGCGGCTGCTGTCTCTGCGGCTGGGTGATTACTTCCTGTGTTGTTCGTGCCTATCATTACGACGGCTACTTTTGGATTGAGTTTCTCTGGGAATGCTCCGTTTTTATGTCTCCAGAGGACGTGTTGAGTTTGGTCGCCGCTTATACCTAAATTGAGCGCATTCCATTTTCTGAAATGCTTTGCCCATATATCTCTGCCACCGCTTTCCCAACCCTGGGTGATGGAGTCGCCGATAAAGACAAGTTGAGTATTTGTGGTATTAGTGTTGGCGTTTTTGACCTGATTGAGATGCCTCTTTTGCCACCATGTAGCGTTTCGCTGAACTGGTGTGTTGGATATCGTTGGTGTTGTGTCTGCTTTTTTAGCTGAAGAGGTAGGAGCTTCTACCTGCGCATTGAGCGTGAAGGTTGTGGCAGCTGTGGCTATGATGAGTGCGATTTTTTTCATTTGCTTTAGAGTTCTTCTTACAAAGATTTATTAATCTTTGTAGCTTACTCTTTCAATAATTCAAGCAGTTCTCCGATACTGTGGTTTTGCTCTAGTTCGTGTCTGAGTCGGAATTCATAGTCTATTTTGTATATGTTTCGTCTGCCATCTCGCTCGCGTGTGATGACGCTGTCTTCTACTAGTTCATTTAGAATACGCTGTACAGATCTCTCTGTGACACCTATATATGATGCGAGATTTCTGACTGTGGTTTCTTTTTGCCTATGTAGGCAGAGGATAACATGGAGGTGGTTTGTTAGAAATGTCCAGTTGCTTGTGGTATCGGCTTGTGGGGCTTGGGTTTTATTCGCTGTAGTCATAAAGTTTAGATTGGTGATATTTAAAACATGAAAGATAAGTCACGTTTCTTGTTGCGTGTTTTTTTAATCATGTAATAATAGTCACATAGTAAATATCAACCGACAAGCAAAAAACTAAAAACTAAAAACTAACCAATAACGATAAGAAAAACATATGAAAATAGAGAGCATTAAAGAAATAATGGTTCGCCTCGCTGAGGTGGAGTTAACTGAAAGCCCAGTGATCACATGTGAGGTAAATTTAGCCCAGACGCATCAGAAGGCAACTGAGGAAATAGAGCAGCAGGCGGCAGAGGTAAGTCGTGGTTTGACCGGTGATCAAAAGGATTGTTTTGATGAGGCGCTAGAAAGTATGAAGAGTTTCTTGCTTGAGACGTCGTTGCCGAATGCTAAAGGTGCTGTTATTTATGCTAGAGTTGGCGAATCGCCTTTTTTATACGCATTCCCTGTGGGGGTGGAGTTGGTGACGAAGATAGTTGTGGATGATCTGCCGCACATTTATCCGATTGTGGAGACGCTGGATACTTATCACAGATTTGTGGTGGTGACGCTGACTAACCGAGAAGCGCGTATCTTCGAGACTACGGCTGGGGCAGTGACTAGTGAGATTCTTACAGAACGACCTGAGCTCAGAGAAAAGATAGGGAGAGAGTGGACGCGTGAGCGCTACTTAAACCACAAGCAGGATCGGAAACTGAAATTTATCCAGGGTAAGATATCTGTCCTCGATGAGCTGATGGCTAAGGCTGGGCATAAGAGTCTGATCGTGGCTGGTAGTCCTAAGATGGTGAGTGCATTTACGAATGCGCTACCGCCTAGGCTACAGGATATGCTGGTGGATACGCTGGCTGTAAATCCTAAGGCTGGGCTGGATCCTATCTTGGTGGAGGCCATTAATTCCTTCGTGGAGAAGGAGTGTGAGGAGAGTCATGATCAGGTAGATGACCTCGAGTCTGCTCTTATGAAGCAGGGACTGGGTGTCTCTGGTGAGACTGCTGTTCGTCAGGCGCTAGAGCATGGTTATGCTGATGTGTTGATCATAGATCAGGACTATAGCGACGATGAGCGCGAGGAGCTAGTGAGACTGGCTGTGCAGTGCGATGCAGAAATTGAGACGGTGAAAAATAGCGCGAAGTTGAAGCGTTTAGATGGTGTGGGATGCCTGTTAAGGTATCGCCCAGCATATGTCGATCAGCCAAATTTGATGGAAGCGAGTTAGACAAAATTCAGACCCCAAAATATACAAACGTTAGAAAAAATAGTTAAGAAACAATATGACCAACAATCTGAACCACAGCTGGGTAAGTAGAACACAAGCACTTTTTAAACATGAAGCAAGCGGAGGAGTGCTGCTCATGCTCGCGACATTATTAGCCTTGATTGTGAGTAACACGGGAGCCGCTTGGTATCCTGCTTTATTAGAAACGCCTGCGAAGGTATTGATCGGTGATTTGGTGATTCATAAGCCGCTGTTGCTGTGGATCAATGATGGTCTGATGGCTATTTTCTTCTTGCTCGTGGGACTGGAGTTGAAGAGGGAGGTTCTCTATGGAGAGCTTTCAAGCTTCAAGAAAATGACTCTACCGCTCGCTGCCGCTATTGGCGGGCTCTGTGTTCCAGCTGGTATCTATGTATTGTTTAACCAAGGTAACCCAGCGGCACTTAATGGCTGGGCTATTCCAGCTGCAACGGATATTGCGTTCGCGCTTGGAATACTTGCTTTGTTAGGTAGTAGAGCTCCTGTGGCGTTGAAAATCTTGCTGACTTCCATTGCGGTGATTGACGACTTGGCAGCGATTGTGATTATTGCGGTTTTCTATACGAGCCAGTTGTCTATGGGGGCCTTGGTCGTTTCTTTACTCGCCATTATAATGCTATTTATACTAAATAAGTTGGGCGTGAAATCGATAGCACCCTATCTGTTAGTGGGAATTATTTTGTGGGTAAGTGTTTTGAAATCTGGTGTTCACGCAACCTTAGCGGGAGTGGCATTGGCAGCATTTATTCCGGCGGCCCCCAATGGGGAGCATGCGGCAGCGGAAAAAATGGAGCACTTTCTCCATGGATGGGTGGCCTTCTTTATCTTACCAGTCTTTGCCTTCGCAAATGCGGGTGTTCCGTTGGCGGGGATTACATTTGAAGCATTGATGAGACCTATACCATTGGGTATTGGACTAGGATTATTCTTAGGCAAGCAGCTAGGAGTCTTCGGTCTCTGCTGGATCACGATCAAGTGTGGTTGGGCAAGCGTTCCGAAGGGAGTTACCTGGAAGCAGCTTTACGGTCTAGCCTGTCTTTGTGGAGTAGGATTCACGATGAGTTTATTCATCGCCTCACTCGCATTCGAGGGATCTGGAGCACCAGTCTTCAATGCAGAAGCGAGACTCGGAATCCTAACGGGATCTATCCTCTCAGGAATCACTGGATTCATGATGCTCAAGAGCTGTGCTAGCAACTCCAAGAAATCAAAAGAGGAGGTGTAGCGCTAATTTTTCAGAAGTTTCTGAAAAAATAGTAAATATCTATTTGATGTAATGGAACATCAGCTTTAGTCTGACTCACATATGAGTCAGACTAAAAATATTTTAATCGTAGGAGGAAATAGCGGGATAGGTGCTGAGGTGCTTGATGAATTTCTGGCAGCTGGGCATCATGTTCATTTAGCTCTTCGGAAGCATGATGAGGTGGGGAAACCTGTCGCAAGTGTGCAGTTTTATGATGCGCTTTTAGGGAATGAGAGTGAGTTAGAAATGCCGGAAGTGTTAGATGGCGTGGTTTACTGTCCTGGGACTATCAAGCTTAAGCCGTTTCACAGAACTGATAGCCAACAGATGCGGGACGACATGGAGGTGAATGCCTTTGGTGCGGCTCGGATAATCCAGGCTGCGCTTCCTGCGTTGAAGAAATCAGCGTCTGCGGGTGGGGCTTCTGTGGTGATGTTCTCTTCTGTGGCGGCGCAGACTGGGTTGGCATTTCATGCTTCTATCAGTATGGCGAAGGCTGCGGTGGAAGGGCTGACGCTCAGTCTAGCTAGTGAGTTGGCGCCAGCTGGTCTTAGGGTGAATGCTATCGCGCCATCTCTAACAGATACTCCATTGGCCGCTATGCTTTTGAATTCTGATGCTAAGCGCGAGGCCTCTGCAGCTCGTCATCCGCTAAAGACTGTGGGCACCGCGTCTGGTGTTGCGAGTCTGGTGAACTATCTGGTGAGTGATGACGCGGCGTTTGTAACGGGGCAGATTTTCAAAGTAGATGGTGGTATGAGCTCGTTAAGGTAGTAGAAGTTTAGAATTATGAGCGAGAAGCCTAACCTTAAATCTGCAGCTAACAAGACAGTGTTAGTCACTGGAGCCAATGGATACATTGGTACCAGGCTCATGCATGCGCTCGGAGAGCGGGGATATAGGATACTGGCTGTTGTTAGAAATAAAAATAGGCTGAGAGAAGATCTGGTGGAGTCACTTGGTGACCAGCTGTGTATTATTGAAGCTGATTTTAGCTCTGATGATTTACCAGAAATTAAAGAGAAGGTAGATGCAGCCTATTACTTATTACATTCGATGAGTATGGACGGTGACTTTATGGATGCCGAGGCCGAGTGTGCGAATCATTTTATTTCATGGATTAAACCAACTAAATGTCAGCAGATCATCTATTTAGGAGCTTTGTTGCCTCAGAATGTGGAAAATACGGCACTCTCAAAGCATTTAAAATCGAGAGAGCAAGTTCAGAATATTCTACAGTCTTCGGATGTGCCGCTAACGACTTTAAGGGCTTCTATTATTGTAGGTAGTGGTAGTGCTAGTTTTGAAATTATCCGTGACTTGGTAGAGAAACTTCCTGTGATGATCACTCCTGAATGGGCACGAACAGAGTGTCAGCCTATTTCGATTAAAAATATAATTTACTACTTAGTCGGAGTCATAGAGAACGATGATTGTAAAGGTAAAGACTACGACGTGGGTGGTCCAGATCAGCTCAGTTATGGCGATATGTTAGAGAAGTATGCCGAGATACGTGGACTCAAAAGATGGATTGTACCGGTGCCATTTTTCAGTGCTAAGTTATCATCTCATTGGCTTCAGCTATTCACGGCGACCAACTATTTCTTGGCTAGAAATCTGATCGATAGTTTGAGTATGAAAACTGTATGCAATGATAATAGTATTACAAAAGCGATACCCCAAGAGCTATACACATACAGTCAATCGATAGAACGGGCATTTTCAATAATTGCTCAGAATCTAGTGCCTTCGACTTGGTATGACTCGCTGGTGAGTGGCTCGCTGAGTCATGAACAGTTAGCAAATGTGAACGTTCCTGAGCACGGAGTTTTTAAGGATCAGCGATCTCTGGAGATTGTCGTAGATAAAGTTGAGTGCATAGAAGCTGTGTGGAGTCTGGGTGGCAAAGCAGGCTGGCCATCGATGCAGTGGGCGTGGCAGATACGTGGTCTGCTGGACAAGATGCTGGGCGGCATAGGAATGCGCCGAGGCAGACGTCATCCTAGTGAACTAAATAATGGTGACGCATTGGATTTTTGGAGAGTGATCTTGGCGGATCGTGATCGAGGGAGGCTCATTCTCTTTGCTGAGATGAAACTGCCAGGAGAGGCTTGGCTAGAGTATGAGATAGTAGATGGTGTTCTGCATCAGGTTGCTACATTTCGTCCGAAGGGGCTATTCGGTAGACTTTACTGGTATGCTGTGTATCCCATGCACCTCATCATTTTCCCGCAGATGCTTAGACGCTTAGCGAGTGGCTGGAAAGATAGAAAAACATTATGAAACTAGGCCTTATATTTCCCCATCAATTGTTTGAAAATCATCCTGTTCAGGATTGTTCTGATCAGGTGTTTCTCATTTCCGAGTCTTTGATCTTAGGTGATGATAGTGAGTGGACGCTGACTCCCCATGCTAAAAAACTATTATTGCACAAAGCCTCTATGAAGGCGTATGCGGCAAAAAATAAGTTAGAGATAAAGGAAGATTATTCGAATCTAGATCTAACAGATGTGACTGAGGTAGTAGTTTGTCGATTAGTGGATGATGTTCTTGAGAGAAGGTTGAGGGATTTCTGTGAGATAAAAGGGATTGTTTATAACGAGTTAGAAACGCCAGGATTTCTGACACCTAGCGAATGGGGAAAAGAGTTTTTTGCGGGCAAGAAAAAGCCATTCATGAAGACATTTTACGAAGCCCAGCGGAAGCGTATGGGCGTCTTAGTAGATGATAAACTAAATCCCGAGGGTGGCAGGTGGAGTTACGATGATGAGAACCGAAAGAAATTTCCACTTAAGGCAACCCCGCCAGAAGAACCTACTGTGATGCAGACGAAATATGAAAGAGACATCATCTCTGAATCTTCCGCTCTACTCACCCAAGAAAAAGCGATGGTCTATGGTGACTATGATAATTTCATCTATCCCATCACTCATTCGAGTGCGCGAAAGTGGCTGGATGAGTTCTTGGAGAAACGCTTCGAGTCATTCGGAACCTACGAGGATGCACTGACTCACCGGAGTAAATTTCTCTATCACTCGGTGCTCACCCCAATGTTGAATACTGGACTGCTGACTCCACAAGAGGTAGTGGATAGGGCGTTAGAAATAGGTCAGAAAAATCAGGTGGAGGTTAATAATTTGGAAGGTTTTGTAAGGCAGGTTATCGGCTGGCGAGAATACATGGCGATCATGTATGAGAAGCACGGTAGATATCTGCGCACTCAGAATTTCTGGGATTTCAAAGATGGAATGCCTTCGTCTATTTACAATTTCAAAACTGGTATCCCAATCGTTGATGATGTACTTGAAAAGGTGAAACAGGACGGCTATGCGCATCACATCGAGCGGCTCATGGTGCTGGGGAATTTCTTCTTACTACTGAGAGTGAAGCCTGACGATGTTTTCCGCTGGTTCTCGGAAATGTTTGTGGATGCCTACGATTGGGTGATGGTGCCGAATGTTTATGGTATGAGCCAGTTTAGCGACGGGGGGCTACTTGTGACAAAACCTTACCTTAGCGGATCTAACTATCTCAGAAAGATGTCTGATTACAAAGCCGGCGAGTGGTGCGAGATCTGGGATGCCCTTTTCTGGAGTTTTATTGATGATTATAGAGATTTCTTCTCTAGCCAGTATCGGATGAAAATGATGGTCAGTCATTTAGTGAAAATGGGAGGAGAGAAACTAGCTCATCATCATCAGGTCGCGGCTGATTTTCGAAAAAAAATGCAAAATGGAGGCTTTCTTGGAGATGATCTAAATCTTCTGTGAATGATGGTTTTCATTGTCAATATGAGGGTCAGAAGGTTTTCTGTCCTATTATAGGTTAGGTGATTTTTTTTATTTAATTTTTTTCGTTACAATGTATTTACATTGTGTATGTTTTTGTAGAGTTTAATCATGCAATATTTAGTGAAAACACGTGATAGTTTCTTGTGGAAATATGCATAATATTTAACATAATTAATGTAATGAAAATAAGTTATCTTAAAATTAAGTCAGTTATACGATATGGTAATAAGGGTTTTGCTCTTATATCCACTTTGATGATTATGGTGCTACTGATGGTAGTGGCTATGGCGATGTTTACGCTTTCGAGTACAACAGCACGAACTATTACCTCTAGTGGTTCAGGTCTAGAAGAGGCTAGAGCTAATGCGAGAATGGCACTATTAGAGGCTATTGGCCAGCTACAAGAGCAAATGGGTCCAGATCAGCGTATTTCGGCTAATGCAGATATCTTTTCACTCAATGCTTCTGGTGCCATAGTCTCTGTTGCTAATCCTCATTGGATGGGTGTGTGGGATTCATGGAAGGCAGGGGTAGGTGAGAATAGCCAGCATAGCACAATTGGAGTAAGCGATGAAATGTCTCCTACCTATGAGGCAAAGCGTAGTGATTATTTTCGCGGTTGGCTACTCTCTTTAAATCCGGATGATCTAGAATCAGATAAAGCTACTAACGCGTCTTTGGCCGTCACACTCTCTCTAGATGGTATGCCAGAACCAACAGTTGATGATACTGCGATCAGGCTTGTGGGGGAAGGTTCTTTAGGTAGTACTGCTAGTGTGCTAGATTATGTTAGTGCACGTCTTATATCAATATCTGAAACGACAGATTCAACTAAAATAACAGGTCGCTATGGCTGGTGGATTGGCGATGAGAGTCAAAAGGCGCGTCTGATGCATGATTCTTATCAAAATGGAACGCTCACAGCAGCGGATAAGATTCATCGATCACAAGCTCCTGCCTCAATGGGAAATAAGGTTATTTCCGGTTTAGAACCAATTAGTGATGAAGAGCAACTAAACAAGTTACCATCGCTAAAGACACTTGACCTTGTGGATCTCGACACATCTACCGCTGGCGGTAGTCCCAAGATTTCGCAACTGAACTTCCATAATTCCACCATCCACAGCCAAGGTGTGCTAGCTGACGTTCGAGAAGGTGGTCTAAAGCGTGATCTTTCTGCAATTCTAGAACGTTCAATTGATCTAGCCGAAGATGATGATGAATTTATGCTATATTCATTCGATGATCCACGTTTTAATGATCGCAGTAATTCGCGTGTACCTATTCAGGATTTAGCTGCTTATTACCAGCTCTATGATAATGATCCCACTTGGTTCAATAATCGCAGAGGTGGAGTGAATTACGGATCTAGTATGATTGCTACTAAATCTCCCAATTACAACGGCTCAGACAATGATAAAAAGTGGTTTCAAAGAGAATATTCAGCTATATACAGGCAGCCAGTAATATCTAAAGTACAGCTATTATTAGCTATAGGCGCTCAAAAAGTAACAGATGCTGAGCGGCTAAAGATAAAGGAAGAATTTGAAGCAACTGGCAGTCAAAGAAAGCCAATGCGTGATACTGATACTCATAAATTGTTATTGGGTGTCATGCCGGTTATTACCTTATGGAATCCTAATAATATGCCTATGATCCTCGATCAGGCGCAATTGTTAAGGTTTAGTACTCCACCATTTGCTCTAAGGTGGAAGAAATACCGAGCAGGAGGTGAATTTCATGATTTTAATTATTTTAACTTAAATTATGCAATGGGTGGAACCTCAGTCACTTCAGGGGCTGCGCGTAAAGTAGAGCCATACATCATACAATATCGCTTCGCAAATAGCCAAGAGATAACATTCGAGCCTGGCGAAGTTAAAATATTTTCGGCACCCACAGGTTTTAGCGGAACGCTAACTGATGTTGGAGATATTCAGAATTTTGGATTTCAAAGAACAGTCATAGATCCTACCAATAGTTGGGATCCGAATGGGCTATTCCTAGTTCCTAGATCTACACCACAAGGATCTTTTGGGAATGAGGCTCCAGATGCTTATAATTTTAATTTTGACCAAGAATTTGGAGGACGATACGACTATCGTGAAAATATGGTGTTCGCTGAAGATGATCGCATTACCTTTGAGATAGTAACGGAAGAGTCTAACGGCAATGGTAGCGACGGTAGAAGAGTTAGTTATGCCAGTGAGGTCTACGGTGCAGGATTTAATTTACAAATGTTGGATTATGATTTCTCCGGAGATGGTAAAGAAGACCATCGACGTCACTATCAATTACTGAGTAAGCATGGTAGTTTTAATAATGGTCAAGATGGTGAAATAGTAGAATTCAATAAAGCTTTAATTAGAAAGGGGTTCCTTGATGATGCCGCTAGTATTTCATTTACAGATAAAGCTAATTCGATACCAGGAGTGGACATCATCGGAGCAAGTGAAGGTGGTGAATTTAAAGGCCTGATGGACTTTTCTCTTACCTATGGTTGTGAAGTTTCTTCGACTTCTGTCGGTGGTTTTTTTGGTGGGAGAAGAGTTGCTAGTAGACCTTTTTTACACAGTCCTGTTTCTGCTGCTCCATTTATTGATAAAATAGATAAAGCCTCTTTATATAATTATGGATGGGATTGGCAGATAAATAAAATCAATGATATTGAAGACTCCGTGATACAAGCAGACAAAGATACTGGTAGAACATATTATGGAGGTGGTTATACGGTGGAAGCTGGAACAACACATGTCGTACAAAGAGAAATTCCAGTCCTGCCTCCTATTTCTATCGCCTCTTTTAGTCATGCACATTTAGGTGGGTTTTCTCTGGCTCAAAATAATCTCATTGGAAGGAATTCAGCTACTGATAGCTTTCCGTATCATAAGTGGCCTGCGGATAGGCGTGTCCGTTTGCCTGTGGGTACAGATTTTCAGCAGATTACCGCTACTGGTCAGGGTGGGCTATCTCCTCATGTCGTGCAGGCTATAGGTAATTCTTATGCACATCCTAATATTCCTGCAGGTAGAGCATTTATTACTAACTGGAATAGGCATTTTGACCAAAATGAAGATGCTGTAGATGTGCCATTTGTTGACCATTCCTATTTGGCGAATAAGGCATTGTGGGATGAGTATTTCTTTTCATCGATTACTCCTCAGCAAGGCAGTGTTGAACTTTATGGTGGTTCAGGACGAACGGCCCGTCAGGTAGCCTCTGAATTTTTCAAGGATGGCATAGCTCTGCCAAACAGACGTATGGTTCCACTTGATAAGAATATGCAAGAGGAACAGATAGATATTATGTTTACTAATTATCACTTGTTTCGCAATGGGTTTGCAGATAAAATAGCCGCGCATCTTATGGTCGATGGTAGCTTTAATATTAATTCCACATCTGAACAAGCATGGAAGGCTCTATTCTCTAGTCTTAGGGGCAAAGCTAGCGTGTATCTCGAAAGTGGTAATAGTCCTGATGAATCTACTGCTGATGGTACAGTGGTGAGCTATGGAGCGCTGCCAGCTGCAAAACCTATAGAATCAGAAAGTATCACTAGTCCCAACACGCCTGTAGATCAGTGGAAGGGTGGAAGAGAATTATCGGATGACGAGGTCGAAAAGCTTGCCATATCTATGGTACAGCAAGTGAAGCGCCGCGGTCCTTTTCTCTCGCTCTCAGAGTTTGTTAACCGAAGACTTGATGATTCCAATGAAGAGTTCGCGCTTAAGGGAGCGCTGCAGGCTGCTGTCGATGATCCAAATGTGCCGATCAATGCTCCATTCAGGGAGGCAGGTAGAATGCTGGATGCTGAGACCGCCTCAATAGACTTTGAGTTTGACGCTGCGGCTGATGGTCCTGTTGCTTATGGTAGTGCAGCCTATGTAGATCAGGCTGATATATTACGAGGGTTGGCGAGTCAGCTTACTCCACGAGGTGATACATTTGTTATTCGCTCCTATGGTGATTCACTAAGTAGCGATGGTCGGGTAGTAGCTAGAGCATGGTGTGAGGCAATAGTTCAGCGAGTGCCAGAGTATATCGACTCTGCTGATGAAGCTCATGTTAAGCACGCATCTCTTGTTTCTGATGCGAACAAGAGTTATGGTAGAAAACTAAAGATAATAAGTATCCGCTGGCTAAATGCAGATGAGATCTAATTATATTCAGACTCCAGCCTTTCAAATTCTATGTTTAAAAATTTATTAGCCAGCTTTACGTTAATTATTATATCTTCATTCGCTTACGCGCAGGGAGATGAAGTGTCGTTGCAGTTTGTATCCTTTCCGGTAAGTAATACATCAGCACCTGTTGAGCTACTGATGGGTGACGGAAAATCGATGGTAATCGAATTGCCTACGACATGTTTATCACCTGTATATAAGGTTCCCTCGATGGCTCAGTGGTCGTTAGGTAAAACGATCATCGGTGCTGAGGATGAGCAAACCTTTAAGTCCTATGGAGCAGCTAAGTCATCAGGAGGCAAGACACAATTGATTTTGGTAATTCGTAAAGGAGCAAGCTACGAAGACGGATTCGAAATGATCGCTTTGAAATACGGTAAGACTGATTTTGGCGGTGGTAATTATTTCATGATGAATGCCACCTCTGTCGATATTGGTGTGGATTTAGGGTCAACGAAAGTAGGCTTGAAGCCAAACAAATACGAACTGGTTAAGCCCAAGGCATCAAAAGTAGTTAATGGTCGTAAGCTACTATTCACAAAAATGTTTTTTCGCCACAAAAAGAAGATGAAGCCATTTTATAGTTCAACATGGCGCCTGAACGACAAGGCGAAGACTCTAGTTTTTATCTACCATGAACCTCGCTCCAAGCGCATTAAGACTCATACTATCCGGACTTATATTCGTTAAATAATGATTGAGAAAATTTGCTAGGTCTCTCTCATCTCTAGTCTATAGATGCATTCTATTAAGACGTGGAAATATACACGAGTATCTGTCAAAATACGCGTGGGGCGGGTCCGATTGTTTCTCCCTCGAAGAGAGTGGCTTTCGTGAAGCTTTTCTTAATATCTATTTTTCCTTGATCTATGTTATTAGCCCATTGATTTATCCTGCGAACGGCTGGACGATGATCCCATTGTATGTGTGCAATTTTAGGCTGAACCCAGTCAAAGCTTTTTTCAGAGTCGGCACAGAATAAGGAAATATGTTTTGGAGCCCAAATTCCTCTCTGCGCGAGGTGGACCTGAATAGCATGTAATAAGATTGAGTCGCTGGTAATGAGAGCGGTAGGTGGTGTGTGCTTGAAGATCGAGTCGATCGCATTCTTTAAACCGTTGGGAGTATCTTCCCAATCAGGGATGTTATAAGAGCCGGTTTGTATCCCATTGGCTTCAAGTTGCTCAAGAAAAAACTGTTCAGGTGTTCCTAAGCTTGGTTTCCTTCGTTCTTCTCTACAAAACATCACGATGCGGCTGTGGCCCAGAGTAGCCAAATTGCTTATCAGCTTTACCATCACTGGTGCTCTGCGTATCGTCATACTAGCGATGGATAAATTATTGACTCGACCGTGTAGACCGAAGGCTGGTGTGTCCTGCCGACCAAACCATTCGAGAATTTGACGAGACCCAGATCTTATTATCCATGCATCAGCATCAAGGCTTTCTGTGTGTCGAGCTATTCTTTCTACATCCATTCGGAGATCTTGCATTGTTTGTGGTGCAACTATCACGCTATGCCCAGAGTTGTCTAATTCCTTTTGTGTGAGAAGTGAGTCTTGGCTACTCATGTCATCTGCGTCATAGCATAACAATCCTATCCGGAGCTTGTTCTTCTTAGTTGTTTCATTGGTCGCGATAAGTCGCCGCCGCCGGTCTCCTTGGCTAATGACGAGTCCCTCATATTCCAATTGATTGATCGCTTTCGTAACTGCAGCTTTGTTCACGCCTAATGTTTGAACTAGGTAGGTGATGCCGGGCATCGTTTTTTTTATCGTTCCATTTTGAATTTCTCTTCTTAGGTGGGCGGCCAATTGGTCGCTGGTTGATAAAGGTGAAAACGGATTCATTTGGTTATCTGGGTTAAATATGGTGCCAGTTGTGATTACTAAATTTATTTGTAGATCGCCAGATTAATAGTTTTAAGTGGAGGCAGGCAAGTTATCTACGCTGAAATAATTTAATCGTAAGTCTCTTAAAAAATAAAACCTCTCTATGTTAAAATACACTATCCAACTCGTTTTTCGCCTTAGAACTTTTCTTATTATGTCTTTAACGTCATGGTTTCGTTTCTCGGATCTGGATGATTCAAAAGGAAGGAGTATTGAGTGGAGCTCTTTGAGGTTTACATCCCTGTTTCTGATCTTTCTGTCTTTATTTGGAACGTTCGCTCAAGCTCAGGAGCAGATACGTGTTTTGATGATTGGAAATAGTTACACAAGTAGCGGTTCTAGTTCTCAACGAACCGACGTCAATTTAAAGGTTTTTTTCGAATCAGATCCACAAATTGATGCTGATGTTCAGCTAGTAGTGACTGCAGGAAGAAAGCTGTTCGAGCACTGGAACCAAGGGACCGGCTCTAACTCCGCTCGCGGCGAAATTATTAGTGGCGGTCCGTGGGATTATGTAGTTCTTCAAGACCAGAGTCAAATGGCGGGTTACCAGTCCTACTACGGTACTTCATGCTTTACGGGTGCGGTCGATGATTTCATTCCTCTGATTAGGTCTGTGGGAGCGAAGCCAATTTTAATGTCGACTTGGGGTCGGGATTGGGGGCTCGGAAGTGGGGTTGGTGGCACAAAGGAAGGTAGTCGTGAGATACACCTAGATCATACTAGCTTCGCATACGCAACTATGGCGCACAAATGGTCAGTTAAAGCTGCGCCTTGTGGTGAGGCTGTAGAATTTTTTGAAAGAGATCCTTTAGTTCCATTCTCATACTTGGGTAATATGGAACTACGTCGTGATGGCTCTCACCTTAATAGCCGTGGTGCTTATTTAGCCGCATCAGCGATCTATTACACAATGACAGGGAAAGATCCAGGGGCACTTAACTTTGCCGGACCAGTCGAAAATCCCAACCAGTTCTATGGACTTGCCGCTGGTGAAGCTAAGACTCTTTCTGACTCGTTTACTAGAATGCTAGCCGCTTTTGCTGCTGATTCTTCTTTGCCTAAGCTTGATACATTTTCAAATGGTAATCACCCGATACCGTTTTACCCAGACCCAGACCCAGATCCTACAGCTAGTTTCGTGGGTGATCCGACCCCAGAGGACAACATGATCACGGTGGATATGCCTGCTGGGGCATCTTCTGGTGATCAGATAGCACGAGTCCAAGCAACGCGTTTTTCTCCGATTTCCGTACCGTTCAATAATAATAGTTCAAATCTGGGAATCAGTAGCGTCGTGACGCCGAGAACATCTATGACCTATAGCATTTTCTCTGGGAACGATGACGGTGCTTTTTCTATCAATTCTTCCGGAGTTGTGAAATTTGCTCAGAACATTTCAATCCCTATACCTCGTGTCCTTCGCATACGAGCCACTGATTCCAATAACTGGTATGATGAGGTATTACTTACAGTGAAGCAAACATCTGGTAACTCTCCAGTTCTTTTCGGGAGTGATATTGTGGATGACCAATTTGGTGACGTAGTTGCTGTGAATAGCGTTGTTACTTACACTGTTGATTTCAGCGAAGCGATGAATGCTTCAACAGTGGGAACGTCTGATTTTTCAAATAAAGGTAGTGCCGCGATGACGGTGAACTCGGTGACTCAATTGTCAGCCAATGTTTTTCGGGTTGTAGTCACTCCAACTTCAACTGGAACATTACAACTGAGAGTTCCTTCTGGAGCTGTACTTAGGGACCTTGATAACGATACACTGAATACTAGCAGCGAAATTTTAGATGACACTATCATAACAGTCGTATTGGGAACCCAGACTGTCCCTAACGTGGTAGGTCAAGCAGAGGCGACGGCGGAAGCCAACATTGTGGCAGCAAATCTATCAGTTGGAGAGGTCTTTTTACAAAGTGACCCAAGTATTCCAGCAGGAGTAGTGATTGCGCAAGGTCCTTCCTCGGGCTCAAGCGCAGAAGGTGGATCGAAGTTGAATCTTGTGATTTCTAATGGACTGGTTCCTGTATTAGCTGGTATTACGAAATTTGATTTTAAGGAAGGAAGTATTGCGGTAAGTGGCGCTACAGCTCTTTTATCCGCATATGATGCCAGTGCAGCAGATAAGCTTGTGGTTGTGCTGGGCAGTGAGGGTAAAATATGGGGTCGTTTCAATGAAGTTACCTACGGTGGGGTTGCTCTGACTCAGGCGGTTCAAGTTCAAGAGACCCAAGAGCTTCAGAAGGCTGCTATTTTTTATCTGGATGATCCTGGCGCAGCTGGTGATTTAGTGGTGAATGGAGGAAACCTTACGAATGTCCTATACTCTGTATACCAGCTAAAAGGCACAGCTCCGGGAGTTGGCGCTTCAGGATCTTCTCTTTCTAATATGGTCGCTTTAAGGTCTACCGCTCCGGGCTCGCTCGTCATTGCAGGTTTTACCAATACTGGACCAGATGGAGGAAATGGAGGTGGATATCCAGTCGCCGATTCTCCGCTGACAGAGGATAATCAAACAGATTTAAAGATTGGTAATCGTTATGTTACGTTTGGAGTAGGTAGCGGACCTGCTCCCGGCATAGGTATCAATCAGATTTATTCCTGTTCTGGTGCTAATTCGACTGATTTGCTAGCAACTGTAGCGGCTGAATTTATGGCTGCAACGCAATCCTCCATACCCACTGACGATTACGTCGTCACATATAACGGCAATGATAATACAGGTGGATCAGCCCCTGCTGATCAGACGAAGAGTCAGGGAGTGGACCTGATTTTATCGACTAAAGGATCACTCACTAAAGCTAACTCTACTTTCGCTGGCTGGAATACGGCAGCCAACGGAGGTGGTGTAGCCTACTCTGAAGGAGGAAACTATACAGAGGATGCAAGTGTCACACTATACGCCCAGTGGAACTCGTTGGTGGATCAGGAGCTTGGACACCCGCGAGCCTGAGCTCGGCTTTATGGTTAGACGCAAGTGATGCTAGCACTATTACTCAAAGTTCTGGGAAAGTTTCTCAATGGAGCGATAAGAGTGGTAATAATAAGCATGCAACCCAAACAAATAATACGAAGAGGCCTACGACTCGAACTAGAACTATTGGAAATAAAAACATCATAGTCTTCCCACATACAGCTAGCGAGTCACTGACTATCCCATCTATTGATGTAATAGGTAAGGAAGTATGGGCAACATTTGTCTGTGATGACTACTCGAACACTACTTCTCAGTTACTGCTTGGTGGTGGAGGTAATGAGCAAATTGGAGTAACTTCTTCTAGTGAGAAGCTCAGGCTCTGGGCTGGTGACAACCCCTATAGTTCAGATAGCCAGAGTGGCACCCTTGTTTTGGCTGGAAGTCCTGTTGTAGTGGGTTGGCTGGCACATACTAACACGAAGAAATTTTCTATTAATGGAGAGTTAGAGGCCACCTCTGATAGTTATAATACAGGTAAAACTTTAGATGTAGCGTATGTTGGACGAGGTCAATATGCTGTGATGGAAAGTGCTATTGGCGAAATGATCATCACTAGTGGCGTTCTCTCCACAGATGATCGTCAGCGAATGGAAGGCTACTTGGCTCATAAGTGGGGGCAGGCAGGAAAACTTCCAGGGCTTCATCCATATAGAGGAACCGCACCTGGAGGTTCTAGTTCTAGTGCCGTTGTAGATCTTGACGGCACTGTTTCTGATTCAGATGGAGATACACTTATTACGACTTGGAGCGATGTGAATGAAACAGGTTTGGTTTCCTTTGGAGACGCTTCTGCTGTTGATACAACGGCTATTTTTTCCGAAGCCGGAACTTATGTGCTCCGTCTTACAGTCGATGATGGTATTAATACTGTAAGTGATGAACTAACGATCATCGTCAATAACTCATCAATAACTATCTATACTGGCTGGTCTGGAGGAGACTTTGCCCAAACGTTTACTGACACTGGTAGTGATGCTAATCCAGATGGGGATGGTCTGAGTAACAGGATGGAATTTGGTATGGGCACAGACCCAACGATCCAAGATAGTTTACCTCTCTTGGAAGATGGGTCTCGAAATGGTGTTCCGATTGTCGTTAAGAATGGCAGTGGAGATAACTTCGATTTCATGTTTGTGCGAAGAGATGATCACGGGGCTTCAGGAAGTGTCATTTACACGCCTCAATTCAGCAGTGACATGTTAACGTTCCATGACAGTGATGCCATCCCTAGCTTGGTCACTGATTCGACTGATGATGCAGCCTACCACATTGCAAAAGTTCCGTACCCATCGGCTCTCCCTCATGGTAAGAAGGCTATTTTTGGTAGAATCAAGGTAACGATAGTGCCTTAAATTTTACCCTTCGAGACATCAAATACGGCAAATCTGGCTGTTACAGGCAAAATAATAGAGAAAAAATCGTTAAGATGCATCCAATTCGTGAAATTAGTCGTTTTACTTATTGATGACAGCATTAATAACACCTTCACTATTTGCAGTGCCAATTCTGTGCCGACTAGGTTGGTTCAGCGAAGAGCGTATTACCATGACACCAGAAAATATAGACCCAAAAATAGCATCAGATGTTAAGGCGAATCCTAGCCAAGATGTTGCTGAGGGCAAAAGACTGTTGGGACTTATTGCGAAGCAAAATGTTAATGCCTTGAGTGATCTATACGCAGCTTATTCTGGTTTGCTCATGTCGGTTATTTTCCCTATTCTGAAAAATCAGGCTGAGTCTGAGGACATATTGCAGGAAACTTTCCTGGCTATCTGGAAAAAGGCGGGAATGTACCAGTCTCATCTAGGAAAGCCGACTAGTTGGATGGTGACCATTGCGAAAAACAAAGCTTATGATCGTTATCGAAAATTAACCCGTCAGTCTGAGGGTATGATCGTACTCAAGGATGCGATGGTGAGTGATCCCGTTGCAAAAACGGTGGAGTCTAATACTGACAGTGAGATGCTGCTAGAAGGATTTAATGAGCTCAATCCTGACCAGCGAAAAGCGATAGAGCTAGTGTTTTACCAAGGTCTAACGCAGCAGGAAGCGGCTGAAAAGCTGGATGCTCCTCTGGGGACAGTGAAAGCGCGCATCAGGCGTGGTTTGCTGAAGTTGAAAGAATACTTGTCAAACGATTCACAGAATAATTTAAAATAAACTGAACATGGAAAAAGAACAAATACAAGATTTGGCGATTCAGTTTGCTAACGAAGGTTTAGATGCAGAGCACCAAGTAGTCTATGACGCATGGATTATCACTGCCTGCGATGTCAGCAAAGCGATCTTCACTGAGATGGTCGATTTATGCGGTGATGTTTCAGTGAATGGACTGGGTCAAGCTGAGGTGAAAATTTCAAAGTCTCTTAAATCGAAGATTCTTAAACAGGTAGAGGCATCATCACCGGATCACGACGTGAAATTAATTCGCGAGCAGGACCAAGAGTGGATTAACCTGCCAGTGAAAGGAGCTAAGTGGCTAGAGCTTTCGGCTAGGAAAGAAGATGGATTTGTGATGTCTATGATTGAAGTTGCGGCAGGGACTGGATTCCCTGAGCATGATCACCATGGAGTGGAAATGGCTTATATTTTAGAGGGCGATCTGGAAGCAGATGGTGTGACTCTTCATGCTGGAGACTTTTTCCGGGCTGATGCAGGGACACATCACGGTACTCATTTTTCACCTAGTGGATGTCGTGCGTTGATCGTGACTTCTAACGATAACTACAAACACAAAACGATGAAGACTCTTGGTTCGGTGCAGAAAGGTTACCGTAAGCTGAAGAGCGTGTTCGTCAAAAGCTAAATAGTAAGATTTTTTAGAGAGATGGAGTATGTATCGTATCGCTGTTAAATCGTTAATTTGGCTGACCGGAATAACTGAGTCCAGGGGCGAGAAATGTAGTTTTACAGTTGAGAGGGATGTTAGATATACTCCAGATCACTGGTCGAAGGATGTGCCTGGAGATTTTTACCGACCAGCAAAGGATGTGGAAGGTAAGCTTCCGTTGGTGCTATTAGTCCATGGTGGAGGATGGGCAGGTAACGACAACCGTTATCATATGGTGAGGAAAGTGGATCAGTTATTACGCGCTGGTTTTGCGGTGTTTAACGTGACTTATCGGCTTGCTCCTGATTACCATTTTCCTGCTCCGGTGGATGATTTGTTAGAAGCTGTGAAGTGGTTGAAATGTAATGAACTAAGGCTCGGGATAGATATGAATCGTATGGGTTTCTTCGGTTACTCTGCGGGTGGCCATTTGGTCGAAATAGCAGCGATGAAGGAGATGCCAGAGGGGGTTAACTTAAGAGCTATCGTGGCTGGTGGGACGCCACACTTCATGCGGCTAGATCCAGATTTTCCTTTGGTGCAGGATTTTATGGGGCATCCGTGGCAGGATGATCCTGACCGATATAGAGCTGCGACTCCTGTGGATAAGGTGTGTAAAGGTTTCCCTCCAGTCTTTATTTACCACGGAGCAAAAGATGAGTTAGTTCCCAAGCAGCACGTGGAGAAATGGCAACAGCGGCTTACTGTACTAGATATAGAACATGAGGTGCACTGGGTAAAAGGGAGAGGGCATATAGGGACTTTCTTGCGACCAAGAGACGCTGTCAGTCGTGCCATAGCTTTTCTAGGTGAACGATTACTTCCGCGCTAGGAAGATCTTGAAGCCTTTTTCTTCTTTGAGGAGGCGGTGTGAGCGGAAGTGCTCGATGAGGGTCTGCTCGTAGGGGAGGTGGATGTTGGCGACTAGGTAAAGGGTGCCGCCGGGTTTGAGGATATTGGCAGCTTGCTGGATAAAGGTTTTTCCTAGGATGAATGATGCATCCTGCGCTTCGTGGAAGGGGGGATTCATGATGACTGTGTCGAAGGGGCGCTGGTGGGGGACTGCTTCGGTGACGTCTGTCCAATGATACTCTATGGTGGTTTTTTCGTTCGTGTTAGATTCTGCTAGATTCATCTTAGCGCATTCCAGCCCACGGTGATCGAGTTCGTAGAGGCATAGGCTCTTCATCTTCTGTCGCGTTGTGCCGAGGATGATGTGAGATAGGTATCCGTATGCCGCGCCGAGATCTGCGACTGATCCATACCAAGATTCTTGCTCTAGAATTTCTCCGAGTAGGATGGATCCTGTATCAATTTTCTCAGCCGAGAAAACTCCAGGCACAGTGACGAATTCGGTGCCTTTTATAGCTGATGGTTTGTTCAAATTCGACCACTTAGAGGTAAGTTTTTGATCATGCTCAGCGAAGCATTGAAAAATTCGGCACTTAGCCTTTGATGTGGTTTCTACTTCTGTGAAAAGTTTCGAGATATCTCGCTTGAGACGTGATGCTCCTGTTCTGTTAGGGATGATGCTGATCCATGTTCCTCCGGGTTTAAGCTGCTGAACATATTTGCCGATAGTAGCGATGTTTTCTGTAGCAAACTTAGTAGCGTAGTGGATGATCAGATCATATTTTTGATCACTTTCGAATTCAGTAGTAACTCCCTTTTTTTTCCAGCTATTGGAAGTATTAGCAAGCTGTGTGACGACGGTGATTTCGTGATCTGTTAGATGCTCTAGATAGACTCCAGGTTCCGCATTAATGAGAAGTGTGTCACCTGTAGGAAGTGGTTTTTCTAGTGTTTCTAGATGAAATTTAAGGGCTTTGCTGTGCATGCTTACTTTGTTTTTTGTGATGCGTTGTTGATTTCTTGATCTATGAATTTAGAGATTTTTAAAAGCTGTTCTTCTGGTAGGTATAGGTTGAATTGATCCAACTTATATTGGGGATCCAGACTTCTTACTGACTCCAATGATCCACAGCCCATCATTTCCTTGGACAGTTGAACTCCATAAATTGTATTTATTCCATCAGCAATGGAATTCAGCTTGTCTTGGACATGTTTTGGGAGATCTTCGAAACTTATCGGGTAGGTTTTTTTAATTAAAATATTTGCCTCTGTCATTGTCTCAAATGTCTTATCAAGAGCATTTAGCCGAGTGAATATCAGGGAAGGGTCTGCCGCTCCTCTTTCATTTGCTATTGTGCCAATTATATCTACATACTCTTGTATCTGATGGCTAATAGTTATCCAAAGTATTTGAGGCGATGAGTCTTTAGAGAGTTTTGGTTGAACTGGCTTGATTTCTATTAATTTATTTTCAACTTCCGTAAGTATGTTCTTTAGCTGATTATGTTCACGGATTGGTAGGTGGGTCTGAATGATTACTTTTTCTGGAGGGTTACGACCATTTTTTATGATGTAGTTGGTGCCAAGATCCATCATTTCTGACGTCATTGGATGACCATACTGAGCGGATAAGTTATTCATCAATAATCTGAACTGTATCTGTTTTTTCTTACTTAAGTCCTTAGAAGAAAATTTAATTTCTAAATGCTTGAGTTCTTTGAATTTAACTAATGTCTTAAAATTAGATTTTAATCTACTGGTCATAGCTTTGAGAGCTAGATCTACTTCATCTGTTTTTTCTGTTATGCTTTGACGATATATTTGCCGTCCCAGAAACAAACTATTGTATGCATTTCTCCAAGCTTGGCTAGTGTCTTGTTGTGGCTGCTCGTTAGCAAGAATATTAGTGAGTAAGATTGGGATGATGAATGCTATTTTCATTTTAGAGATGTTTGGTGTACTTACTAAATATTATCTAATGTAACGATTCGTGAGATTCTTAAGGATGTGCTGCAGTTCCTTGGTGCGTTCCATGAGGGCGGTAATCTGTTCTCGGCTTAATCCGGGTTGGGAGAGGGCGGCGCGGACGGCGGATTCTTCGCGTTGGTAATGCGAGTTGATGATCATGTTGGTGGTGTCCATGACGGCTTTCTCGATGTTCTCTGGTGTGCGGTAGGAGAGGGTTTGCCGGAGGGCTAGTGTGTCTGCAGGATTCAGCGTGTTGAGATATGCCATGATCGATGAGTTCGCGCTGGCGTCCGGTTTTCTGGCTAAAATAGTGGTTAGTAAATGTCCGCCGGTGGTCTGCTGTAGTGGGGTGTGGAGGGATTCTAGTTGTTCGCGGAGTAGCTCTTGCGCTTCATTGGAGCTCAGGCAGAGGGAGCAGAGGACGGATACTGAACTATCGAGCGGTGTCGGCTCCACGCGTTGCTCGGCAGGTGCTCCGTGGTGGTTTAAATTTACATTGTTAGATTTCTCGTAGTTGCGCTGTCGATCTTGATCAAATGATGCTTTTTTCATCCCTTCGCGTAGATCCTGGGTTCCTATGCCTAGTCTAGCGGATACTAGATTGATGATGGTATCTTGGGCTATTTTGTTAGAAAGTAAATTGATCTTGGCAGCGAGTTCACCAGATAGTTTAGTTTTCTCGCGAATGTCGCTTAGATTTGTTTCGCGTGCTTCGTGGTCGAGTTTGAAATCAAAGTATTCCTTGGCATTATCAAGGAGAGCTTGGAATGCCTCGACTCCGTTTTTCTGAATGAATGAGTCTGGGTCTTCGCCTTTTGGCATGTCGATACACCTTACGTGGATGCCGGCGGGTGCGAGGTGGTCGAAAGCTTTTCCCATTGCTTTATATCCTGCGCTGTCCGCATCGTAGCAGAGGACGACTTCTGAGGTGTAACGTTTTAGGAGACGGGCATGATGCTCGGTGCAGGCTGTTCCTAGTGGTGCGATGGTATTCTGGATGCCTTTTTCATAGCAAACAATAGCATCGATCTGGCCCTCACAGACGAGCGCGAATTTAGCTTTCGACATGTGTCTTCGAGCTTTATCGAGACCGAACAGGGTGCGAGATTTATCGAAAATTTGGGTCTGTGGTGAGTTGATGTATTTCCCGCTTTTCTTATCGATTACTAGCTGCCTGCCGCTGAATGCAATGATGTCGCCGTAGTCATTGTGAATGGGGAACATCAGACGGTTTCCAAACCTTACCCACAGGCCTGCTTTAGGGTTGTTCTCATCTCGTTGACCAGCGAGTCCTGCCTGGCAGAGTTCGCGTCCGGTGAAGCCTTTCTCTTTGGCCCATTGGAGGAAGAGTGCTGAGTTATCTGGCATCCAGCCGATGAGCCATCGTTCTGCCATTTCGCCATCAAATCCACGGTTCTTGAGGTATTCACGAGCGTGTGCGGCTTGGGGTGATTTACGCAGCATTTTGTGCATGAATTTTGCGGCTTCATTGTGTAGCTGGATGAGACGGGATCGGTTTCGTTGGCGTTTTTCAGCCTGGGGGTCATAGGCAGTTTCCATGATAGGAACTCCTGCCTTTTCTGCGAGCCTCTTAACGGCATCAACGAACGGGACGTTCTCATAGAGCTTCACAAATGAGATGGCGTCACCACTTTCACCACAGCCAAAGCAGTGGTAGAACTGCTTTCCTGGGTTGACGTTAAATGAAGGCGTTTTTTCGTTATGGAATGGGCAGTTGCAAACGAATGCTGAGCCTGCTCTCTTCAGAGGGATATAGCCGCCGATAACATCCACAATGTCTGTGGAGTCGAGAACTGCTTTGATCGTTTCCTCTGGAATGATTGCCATCTTGTTTCTTTTATTGGAGGTAAGTTATTATGGGCAGAGCCGCTGTAAGTTCCAGAGATCTCCATCAGTATGGGAATCTCTGGTGTAAACAATACGGTCATGGAGTCTGCTAGGGCGACCTTGCCAGAACTCAATATAGTCAGGTCTCAGACGATAGCCACCCCAGAATTCTGGGAGTGGGACAGTGGTGCCTTCAGGGTAGGTTTCTAGCAGTTTTTGTTCGCGTTTTTCTAGCGCGGCGCGGTCTGCTACTGGGTCACTCTGATCGGATGCAATAGCGCCAATCTGTGATTTATGGGGCCGCATGTGGAAGTAAGTTTCTGATTCTTCGTGACTGACCTTTTCGACTCTCCCTCGAATACAGATCTGACGCTCTAGTTCCTTCCAGTGAAGGACGATGGATGCCTGTGGGTTTTGTGCGAGGTCTTGTCCCTTACGTGATGTGTAGTTCGTAAAGAAGCAAAAGCCATTTTCATCATAATGCTTGAGCAGCACAATCCTGGCAGATGGAGCTCCCGTTACATCAGCAGTGGCGAGAGTCATCGCATTTGGCTCCACGATATCCGATGCAATGGCGAGATCCATCCAGTTTTGGAACTGAGTAAACGGATCTGGATGCACATCAATGACATCGAGCCCGGACTTCGTGTAATTTTCCCTAAGGTCTGCAAGTGATGGCTTGTTCATAGAGCAGATACTCAACTGGGAGTACTGTTAGGTCAATGGATTTGTAGGTCGATTTATAATAGTTCAGAGGTCACAAAAATCTGCTGTGGTTGAAGCTAACGTAAAAAATGGTGCTGGTCTTAGAAGGAAATAAACCCTGAAAATCACCAGTATTTGAATATTAAACCGGTGTGTTTCAGTAGTTTTTTAGCTGTAATATGTTTAATTGAAAGTTGATTGTGGTTTTTGGGCGTCTGACTTTGTGTGTATCTACTAAATTTAGAATAAAATAATGATGATTTCATTGTTCATGAATAACATTTTTAGCGAAATTTCGCATGTGGGAACCGTAATCATTCTATTTTAATTTTTGATTAATGTGACTTTACTTTGTCTAGTAATGTCTATCACACTACACGACAAAAATTCAAGCTATTTGAGGGTGTGAGTTCACTTCGGATATGTATGAATTCGACTGAGTC
>JAVCKV010426633.1:0-12463 GCA_032274145.1 Herpochondria borealis | reverse complement strand
GATCGGCGACGATAATCGCTCAGTTTCGTCGGTTGCTCGTCGAAGCAGATTCTTCAGAATCGTCGACACTGCGATGTGATGAGCGAGAATAGTAAGAGCTGTGGGGAGGAAAATTAGATTGGGTTCAATGAGCAGATGATGAAAAAAGCCATCCTTTCCGCTCTACATCGAGCTAAGTATTTATATTACTTTCTTATCAATGGTTTCAGTTGTGTTTCGAAAAATGGGGCTGCTTGAGCTGAAGCACAGTCTGCACGGAACATATCGGATTCACCCAGAAAGACTTCCAGTCGTGCAATAGAGGTGGAGACTTCTTTGATTACACGATTCCTTTTGACTTTGGGTCTTTTGAAATCATCTTCCATCAGTGAGTGATATATTGACATCCTTGACTTTCGTTAATATATCTCATAGAAACGTAATAGTTATACGACATTATACTATTATTTTAACAGCAGATACAGACATCCACAGAGGATTGTGACCCGATTCTTGAACATGAGTAGGTAAGTCTGTAAACCGCTTGCACTCAACGGACACGGAGGATTCATCCGACATACTTCGCTTATAACATAAAGTTTCGGACGTAAAATCCAAGTGAATGTATGTAGGCTTAAAAGTGGTTCGAAACAAAATGTAGCACGAATACAGTGTAGACTATACCTAGATGAATATCGTTGAAAGGAAAAAAGGCAGCTAGGACAATTCAACGTTACATGAAAACTCATTTATTCAACGACTGTTGTGGACGAAGCAGACTCGGTCTATTACTGATAATACAGGTACGTTGAACGAATAGTTGTTTTGAATTATCCGGCAAATGAATAGAAAAAACTCGTACTAATAATGACAATTTTGGCTGGAAATGAACTTTAGTCACAGTGTCGGTACCACTTTTTATTTTATCTCTTCATTGGTATTGAATGAAGGAACAATTCTAGTTAACATCACAGTTCGTCAAACAGCCGATATGAGAAGAAATTGAACTCACTAGAATAGCGGACTTGACATTGTCTGCACGGCTGAAGCAATCTGTAAAGAAATCTAGGGGATGATGAATTGTGAGGAGGCTGTGAAGAAAAGAATGATTTCGTTATAATTGTATGGACGGTTGTTCGGTTGTTATGAAAAGAAATAGGAACTATTCCTTAAGATGTTCTTTTCTTCGCAGTTTACTGCAGAACCGTCTTCAATAAAGGAAAAATGTATTCTATTTCCTTCCCAAACAACGCATCATCGCATGTGCTATTATTCTCGCGAAGACCGCTACCTCCCAAGAACAAAGAATCGAACTAAATTAATCACTGCTTGAATTTTGAAAAAGTGGATGATACTAATTTTTCTGCTCAACGGAAATGAACACTGCATTGCCAACAGACAGCACTAACCCGTATTTGTTGTAGCACCAATGTGCATAAGCTTCAACTATGCAAACCTTTTCAACTATTTCTTTGTTCGGCGCTTTCTTTCAAGTCTTCAAAAGAAGTTTATTTTTGTTTGTATTCGAACACGGACCACGCCAGCAGGATGGAAGAGATACAAGGCATTGCAATATTGAGGGTTTCAGATAACGTGTAAAAAGATAAAGATAATTATCTAATTTTGCGACGGTGGAGGCTTAGCTCCTCTTCAGTTTAGTGCAACACCTCGGCCTTTGTGCCTTGGTAGATCCGCGGTCCATTTCGAGCCTGAGCCACAGAGATAAAAATACCACATGTAGAACTGTACGTATCAGTGCAGTATTTACTTCCAGCTCGAGTCCTCGATTTCTCAACTGTCACATCTGTCGGCGGTAAGTCAATACCTGCACCTTTCAATAAATAGCGTGTAGTATCCCACACCTCATTAAGAGATATGCGTACACGAATATTGCCATGGTAAGCACTGCATTTAAGTAGCAGGTTATTTCGTGAAAGGGACCTGCTGGGTTTCTACGACTGTACCGCACGAGCTACGATGGCAAAGATGTATTGTAAAGGTACGTAGCGAACGACAAAGTACGAGGATCAGGGACTGTAGAGAGAGATCTGCGCTTTGTTGGGGAACACGGGGGACAGCACACTCGCTGGTGCTGGGACGCGGGGGTAGCAAGGAGGTAGAAAAAGGATTGAAGCGCTCTCGGGCGATAGAAAGGGGGAAAAGAAGCGCTCGCTGGCGTCTTAGAGTAGGGCATCGCGGTCGGTAAGTGGTGTGAGACGCGGCGCTCGGCACGCGTGCGACGGGAAATGGATGGGAAGAGCAGTAGCACTCGCTGTCATCTGGACGGAGAGCGATGAAGAGACGTAATCTCCGACGTCGGTAAGGGGCGACGGGAAAATGCCGGACGCGGCACGCGGCTCACGTAGGTAATCGGAAGAAAGAGAGACGTGGGTCGCATTCGTTGCGACAAGACGAGTTATGTGAGACACGAAGCTTCGCACTCGAATCACGGAGAAGGGAGAAACGGTCGCGCTCATTGTCGACTAGAACGGAGGCAGGGGACAACGCGCGCGGGATTTGAAAGACCGAATAAGGGACCCGATGTGCACCTACGAGGCACAGCCGGGATGCAGAGATGGGCAGGAGCTATGAAAAACGGGTCGCGGCGCCCAACACGAGAATGAAAGAAAGCTACACAGTAGTTTGTCGTTATTCGAGCCATTGCGATGAGAAGGGCAAGTCCGTTTGAATACTTAATGAGAGACGGTCACATGAATTATAACCTACTGCATTCTTTGTAGAGAAAAAATACATATAGTTCGGGTAAAAAATAAAAAAATGGATAATTAAACGTATCATTATACCAAACCGCACTGTGCAATAAGCCATTTTATTGTTTCGCTGGGTATAGTTCAAAAGAGGGGGCTAACATCTACTAGCCCCTGGTGCTTATTTTAAGGGAATAATCCAAAATAAATTGAATAAATTCCACGAATTTTGAGGATTTGGTTAGACACCTGGCTGCGCTAGCGCGGCGCTTCATTAGTACTATGTTTTAATCTTTATTAAATTTGTAGGATAAATTACGGGGGATTTTCTCAAGGAAAGATGAGCATTTGTAGTATAATACAACCTACCTGACTCATGCTATTGAGACGACCAGGTAGGTAAATGGTATTACTGTATTTAAGGGATTTAATTCCGTTACGGCGGACTATTCTCTTAACCGACTTCCTAGGGCGAATCAGTATTAGCCCGTCTCGTGACCATACACAGCTACACAGTAGCTGGCTTAGAATATTGTAGTATGGGAAGCATTATAATTACGTCTCTATATAAAGTGACTACCCCTACTATTTTAGTTCTGCTCTATATAGAGTACAGTAGGGTAGGCTTCTCGTGTGCTCGTCTCGCGCTTTAGTAGATAAAATCATTGACGCGTCTCATCGCGACCGTCTGAATAAACAAAACCTCTGGAGCTTTCTCTACACAAGCTGTAGCGCCGCGTCCCGGATCTACCCGCTCCAGTCGTCTTCCTCGCCCTGGTTGTGTCTACTAAGGTGCAAAACCGGATCCTGGACCGCCTTAAAACACAAAAGCGAACGTTGTCTACCTGGTCCGTCGTCCCCCGTCACAGTCGCCAAGAGGGCCAGTGTACCGTTCCTCTTGAAGCAGTTACCTGCGCGGAATGTAGCGCCGCGTACTAGTATTTCCCCATATCCTCATTACCCGACGCCAGTTAGGGCGTCGTCACCCAGTCTCATACGCCAATTAGTGCATCTTCGTCATCCATGTCCTGGTGCCAGAGATTGCGAACCCTCCTTTTACTCCTCTACTGCGATTCGCGAGCTGTAGCGCCGCATTTCGAACCCTAACCTCCGTCTCAAAACGCGCCGTGAGTTTTGTTCTGTCTTTCTTCCCCCTCCCCATTGAGAGCGAAGACCCGTCCGTCTTTGTACTATAATACGCACTACATTACGACTACCTCTGAGACAGCCAATTAGTTAAAGGAGCTGAATTGGATTTTCTTGAATTAATCCCATGTTTAATTCGTATGATTCTTCACTTCAAACCCTTTGGCTAACCGAATCTCCCGTCCGACCTATAATTACGAGCTACCGTGTAGCTGTCTGATCATATCATGCTGTAGCTTCCCTAATGCTACCTATTTTAAGTCTTATCACAACCTTGTGATGTTAGTACTGTACTACGTAGGATATTTTATAGATTAGAATTCACGTGTTTTAGGGTGTGATTTTGTATTTAGGAGCTTTTTTGCTTCTCATCGCGACCACCTGAAGAAACGACAACCTTCTCTGGAGCTCTTCCCTGCGCGAGCTGAAGCGCCGCGTCCCGGATCTAACAAGCTACAACCGTAATCCGTCGCTCCCGGTTGTGTCTATTAAGGTGTACAACCGGACCCCTGGACCGTCTCAAAAAAGTGAGCGCGCGTTGTCTAACCGGCCCTTTGTTCTCCCGTTCCAGTCCCCAGTAAGTGGGAATCCCCTTTCCCTTAGGAGCGGTTCCCTACGTGTTCTGTAGCGCCGCGTCCCGGATTTACCCCCTTCTTCTGCCCTGCACCAGTTGTGTGCACGGCCCTCGTCTCACAGCGCGGAGTGCGCTGTCCCAAGGTCCTGTTACCCGGTCGCCCCTGAGGGCAACGGCATCCTCTGTTCCATTCCTCCCCCTTGACGCGAGCTACGCACCGCGTATCACCCCCGTCGTTGTCCCAAAGGCGCTCGGAGCGCGTCTTTCCCGTCGTCCTCGGTCGTCAGTAAGCGCGACCGCCCCCTCTCTACCAGTCTCTCTCCTTCCCGTCTCAGCACCAGCTTGTGTGCTGATTCTCCTTGATACCTTATAGAGCGCTCTGTGTCCTCTTTAGACTCTCCGCAGTCTCCCAGGTATCCTCAAACCGTACCTGAGTCCGGTACGTACTGTAGGTGCAGACAGAAAGACAACCAAGCCCCTTTCACGGGATCACCTGCTACCTAAACGAACTATGGTGCTACACTAGCACTATCTTGTACAATTTCGCCTTTGTTGGTTTGTGTGATACTACAGTCCCTATTCTCCTGACAAGAGCCAAGCGCCGCGTTGCATACCTTGTCCCTATCCCAGACGCTATTGAGTGCGTCTACCCTTTTGCATGATTTTACCCCGGTCGCCAGGTGTAGTAGAACGAGTCTAGCTACATATAAAAAAGAAGTCCTAAAACCTGGGGTTCTGGCTGTTTTGTATGAAGACTGCTAGAGTCTGTGGGAGTACCCTCTACTGTAGTGTAGAGGATGTATATGACAGCTCGAAAGCTATCAGTAAACGAATGAGGAGTCGGTAGACCAGGGTTGTAAAGCCTGTAGGACAGCTCGGTCGGGGCGGTAGCAAAGGGCGGTAAAAAAGGACAGTAGCAAAGAGGCCGAGGGAAATGGATGCGCACGGCGGGCGCGAAAATGGGGCGCGGGGACGGGGTGCGAACGACGGTCGCTAAATAGTGCTGATGTGAGCACAACGGGCTCAGAATGACGGTGGCGCACGACGGGCGCAAAAGGAGAACAAGGTTGAGAACGACGGTCTCTAAAATGGGGACAGAGGTGGAGCACGACGGGCTCAGAAGGACTGTGGCGCACAACCGGCGCAAAAGAAGGACGAGGGGAGAACAACAGTCTCCCACGGAACAACGGTAGTCGCCAGAGCATACTTACTAAATTCTCCGGGACGGGAAAAGAGGGAGTCCAACGGACGCACGGCGCTGCAGCTCTCAGAACGAAGAGAAGAAGGTAAGTTGTCTTTTTATGTGCTCTCGCGTAGAAAGACCGAACACGGCTTATATAGTAAAATAATTAAATTACAAGTGTCTCCGGGTGGTTACCTTAGAGCACACTATATGCTACATATATGTGAGGAGGGAACACCACATATATCAGAGGCGTATTTTTGAATGAATGACTAGTTAGTTCTCTAGTCATTTAGTCACCATGTTTTTACTGTATTCATTCACTCATAGTAACTAATGAAACAAGTAACTACTGTTTGTCTTTTACTACTTCGTTGGAAACAGACGCTACCATGCGCCTAAATGCAGTACCTTTAGGGTGCAGTAGGGCAACACCTCTGCGTCGAGTTTGTTCCTGTCTCTGCCGCAACATGAGGTCTCGAGTGGTGTTGTCCTGAGCGTCATGAGAAGAAGAGTCGTCGCTTTCGTCGTACAACAAGCTCTTCTTCCTTTTGGGTATGGTGGGCGTGGTTTGAAAATGATAGTAGTGATCCTAGACGTTTGAAGCACAAGAACGTGATGGTTGACGTTCACGTTAACGGAGCATTGCACGACAACACGATCAATTCCGTCTGATATGTTCGGATGACGACGGCGGTGGAGCTACTGTACATCACTGTACGTCACAATTAATTTAAAAATTTAAAACGTTCCTGTTTTTTTATTATTTTTGGTAATTCTTGGGCGGTAATTTCAGTAAATTTTTTGACGGACAAATCAGGGACTACATTTTGGTGACTAGTCACTACTTCGCTAGTCATTCATTCATAGTCACCTTCATTTTGGCCCTAGTCATTCATTCAAAAATACGGCCCTGGTTTATTCGTCTCCTGATTTGGGCAACTCTTCCATCGTCATTGATAGGAGGCAAATCCACTCTTTGAAAATCTGATACTATGACTCAATACTTTTTCTTCCCTTTCGCCAGCTCAAGACATAGGCGCAATGAATTTAATTAAATTCAACGCAGATTTTTTATATTTATTTAACACAAGAAAATCATCATGTCGCTTATTCTAAGATACATTCAATTTGATCGTACCTTCCCCGACGTGCTTTAATTGGAACAATTTTCGTTTCTAATGAATGAGTTCGATCTGTTCTTGACACCCAAGCCTCGATATGTAAGATGTGTCCTGAGTTCTGCTTTAGTTAACGGTAAACATATTTCATGCCAACGCAGCACAGGCGATGCTTTCGGGTCGTTTTGTTCTGTCATGGCTTCAAAAATTATTTCAATATCTTGGATTCGGTGGCGAAGAACTAAATATAAGTTAATTTGTTTATACTTGGCGGCTTTTCGGGGGCACTCGACACATTTATTGTGAATGGTTATAGCTCGGTGTTACAAGAAGAGTTCTTAGATTTTACAAGAACTGTGCAAAACAAGGCGCCGGTGAGGGAGTGAAATGGAAGGTTGATGAAAACACAAACTGGGGCGAACTGATTCATTAAGGTATAATTATATTTAATGTACCTGATACAAATTAAGCACTTAGAGAGCGGTAGTTTTACACGGATTTGAATTTCAGATGTGGAGAAGAAATAGAATCATTGCTCTTTCAAGTAATTTGCTCTCTATTTCCATGAAATGGATAAGCAAACACTTTGTACCGTTCGCTCTAGACTTTGGGTAGGTGATAGCATTGGAAGTGTCTCTTTGAGTTGCGAATTATGCAGCGATTTGAGTCATGCAGCGGATAGAAAGTGGTCATGCTTACAGGAACTGAAATATATGTATTACATTCGTACCCACGGCTGAGAAAGGCAACGTTTGCCCGTAAGACACGGGTATTGCTATGGTATTGTAGTATAAAAATCTTCTAACTACGTATAAATACCAGTACTTGAATCCTACTTGAGACGATAAACAACAAAAGGCTAGTAGATTATTTAAGGAAACTTCTCTGCAGTACGGTGCGGCCTCGGAGATAACTGTAAGGCTCGGAATGAAGAACTGAGGAGTCCATAGAGGAGACAAATCAGAATAGAACTTGAGGAGGGGACAAGACACGGTCCGGAACGGGGCCAAAGGGGTTAGTGTCGGTAACAAGGAGATAGAGACGGGAAGTACCGTACAGCGAGCGCGTGAAACAGGGAAGGTAAGAGCACCATCAATCAGTAAGAGGGCTAAGAGACGTAGGGTAGGCTACATGTGCGAACATACGAGACGCTAAGAGTCCAGACGGGAAAATGACATCGAACGCGCGGCGCTGCAGCTCGTAGGACGATGAAAGGAATGTTTTTTTTTTTATTACTGCGCGCGCGCGTAGGAAGAAAGCGGTGCTGCTTACAACGACAATTAAAAATAAACCAAACGTGTTAAGCTCAAATATCTTTTAGAAAGCATGTTTAATGAAGTAGATATATTTCCAAAAAATATGAACATAGAAAATAATCATATATGTCATGACTCCGGCACTATATTGTACCACGACGCGGGATTTTCTTTTGAGTTGCGAGTTTTGCAATGCGGTGCGGTTTTGTCTTTTTCGCTCCACCTAATACCAATACCTCGGGCGCGCCATGAAATTGGAGCAACCATTGCGGCTATCTCATAATCGCCAGAACCTAAAAGGTTGTCGCTGTCCGTGCTGTGGGTTTCGGCCATTTTCGGTGCGGTCGCAGGTGGAATGAGTTGGGTGACAGGGCTGAGTGTGGATGGCAGCTCTCGCAATTTTGGGTTCTCCGTGGATGGGTTTGAATTCGAGGTGGTGTGAGGCGGGTAAATTGGATTAGCGAGCCTTTGGACTCTGGCAATCACGAGAGTGGTACAAGTGTGGGATGTAGTGATACCACGGGATATTTCCCTTCGCCGTGCGTAATAGTACCAGACTACAATATTTTGTTGGCCGGGCGGGCTTAGAGGGGAAGAGGGGAGAGGGACAGATACTTTAACCTCTTGGATCCGACTTTTCCCTCGACTGTGCTGAGACGAAAAAAGGAAACCAAACCCTCAGTAGGTAGCACTGCACCCGCTTGTAGTTGCTTTAGTGGTAATGAATGGAGTAATTAGCCGATTTGCTAAACTTGTTCTGATCGGTGAGGCCCGGGGACGGCAGGAATTATGAGTGCAAACAGATAAACTTGCATCTCTCACGCAGATGCCATGTGCGCTGCACGATCGCTAGTATGGTAGTTAAGTCAGATTGCTAGGAACGTTCTGAGCAATTGTACGTGGTGCCCGATATTGTCATGATTTTTAAAGCCAAATGTATATGTATCAAAACAAATTAAAACTATTAGAGCTAAAACGGAAAGATATTTCCTAAGTTTCGTCACAAGCAGCCGGTGTCAAGCAAGGACATTAATCAAAGGTAAGCTACAATTGAATGATTCACGCCGTTCATCCTTCGGAAATATTTTATAAAAAGGCTTTACAGTAGAACAAATCTAGCTACGTATGAAAAGAAGTCGTATCATTTGGTGTTTGGATGCTTTGCATAGAAGACTACTAGAGTCTATAGAACTATCCTCTACATTAGTGCAGTGTATAGGATTGACAGCTCGAAAGCTAATAAAAGACGACTGAGGAGTCGGTAAGCCAGGGGTGCAAGGCCTGTACGACAGCTCGGACGGGACGGTAGAGGCGGTGTGGTCGAGGCGAGACGGAGGGCGAAGGCGCACACAACGGGCGCGACGAAGGGATGCGATACGGGATGGCGAACTATTGTCGCAGAAAAAGAGACGAAGGAGCGCAACGGGCTAAAAGGACGGACGCAGGCGCTCGACGGGCGCAGAAAGAGGGGCGTGGAGAACGACGGTCTAAAAGGGGAACGAAAGGGCGAATGAAGGTCGTAGAAGAAAGACCGTGGTAATCGACAGTTGCAAAAGGGGATCGACTGGAGTCACCAAATCACACTTACAAGATTCTCTGGGACGGGGGAGCAGGGAGGTTCCAACGGACCTGCGGCGCTTCAGCACGCGGAACGAAGAAAGGAAGATAAACTACTTTTATCGTGCCCGCGCGCGTAGAGAGACGGGGGCGCGACTTATATAGTAGAAATAAATAAACTACACGTGTCCTCGCCGGGATACCTTAGATACTGCACCATATGGCTAATATATGGTGGTGCTCTTACCACCATAATATAGTCATATAATACCAGTAAAACTTCCTCTAAACTAGAGAATTCATTCTACTACAGGCTGGAATGGATTTTTGTATACAATCCGTGAGAGAGTAAGAAGCCAGTATCCCATGAGGCTGTGTGAATGAGACTTCAGCTATTTCATGTTCACAGGTAAAAAGATCTTTTCTATAGTGCTATACGCAGGCGCGCTCTTACGAAAAACAATTCGTGCTGGTCCAACATTGATTAAGCCTATAAATCGTACTGAAGTGGTATAACTAGAAAAATCAGGCACTTCAACAGTTCTTGCAAGGAAGAACGTGATAATTGCCCGAACTTTAGCATATTTGTTCTTTTTGTTGCAATAGATTGGAATATGCGAGAATAACAGATGCCGAACCACTCAACCCCAAATAGAGAAACAAAAGCTTCCCATCTCCTCCTAGCCAGAGGAGTCTGGGACATATTCCACGAAAATCCTTTCAAATCATCCAACGACCATCATTGCACTAAGTCTCCCGCCGCAGCTTCTCACAATCGTTTGTAGTCTGTAAGTCGATCGCTGTTCAGTGAGAGGGCTTCATAATAGAAGCTGGTGCGATGGACGAACCGGTATCACTTTACCGAAAATGCTGTGAAACATAAGCACGAGAGTCCTGAAGAATTGATTTCGTGATATACTCGCCAGGCACAATGACTAAATTAATTACTTTCATTCGTGCTTTTCGAACCACGGAAAAGAATTTTCTACTAAATCTTCAATTCAAAAAAGTACGTGGCTGGAAGCGTGGCGAGGACTTCACCCTCATCCTCAGTCAGTCTACGCTCTTCACAACTACTTTTTAATACCGTGAATTGTACGTGGGCCCATAAGCTTCAAGCTTACAAAAACAACAGAAATCGTAAAACGTTTAGTATGTTCGTAAACTATCAATTAATGCTGACTATGCATGAATGATGCAATAATAATCGATATAAATGAGCATTAAACCCTAGTTCCACCCAAGAATACCGTTGGCGGAATATTTAACATCTTCTGAACAGCTAAGATCAGTGTACATATCATGCTCTGCAAAGACCGTTCAGTCGAGATAAAGTTTATCAGTAGCTGAAATGAAGGAGATTTTAAAGTCCGAATCTCATTTGTCTTCGTAGGACCCATTTAAAAATAAATTTGTTTCCTATGCGAGTGTTGGGCATTACCTTTTCCCCAGACTTCCTAAGCCTTCGAAATATTTTCCTTTATTCTCCTGAATTATTTTTCTTTTGAAACGTTCTTTTCTGAACCTCTCAATCCTCCTTTTCTTTCTAAGTTCAGTCTGCCCTGTTCTTTCCTTCTTCTTAATAGTCAGCGCACGTAGTTATTGGAAATATAGACTTGGCTTCTGCAAAGGCTTGTATGAAGCAAAGGTAACGGGTTACTTGCGTGCACGACACATAAGTGAATCGAGATATCAATTCGACACATCACGGACTGAACATAAAAGTTTACCGCTGATTCATGGTGAAACTTAGCAAAGAATATGTGTTTGTAGGGTTCAGACTTCAGCTGGTAGCTAAAAATATATACTAGTTTCGGTTAGTTAATCTCTAGTTTTTCGATAAAATTGTAACTGAAGGCAGAAATCGTGATTTAGGACAAGGTATATTCTTATCGAACGCAATAAAAATCAATTTCATTCAACATGACAGAGCCTTTTTTCGTCATCAAACGAAACAGTGGGATCCACGTCAAGAAATGAACAAAGTAATCGGGATTTCATGGCACATTTTTGTTGTCTCTGTATCGCTAAACCCAAGAAACATAGAATTGATTTATAGGGCAACGAAAAGTCTATTGAAAATTATGATTGCTTTGGAATTTCACTTAGAAGAATCAAGCATTTATTATTTCTCTGGTATTGTATGTTTGGATTCATTGAAAGGTAAAATTATGGCATGGGGAAAGCTTTTCTCATGTTGCATCGAAGCAGAGATAGAATTACGTTTGGAAGGGAAGACGAAACAAGTTTTATTTTTGTATTTCATCGTAGCGTCTGTTTTATTCGCATATTTGTTTACGAAAAAACCCGCAAATAGAAGAAAACGACTTTCACTTTCCAAAAGCCACTCAATTCTTCCGACTCAACCTCAGCCCGCGGTCTGAAAACAGGGAATTTTTCTTTCTTTTAATTATGCTCAGCAACGGTAGACAGGATGTCGAAAATTCAAGGGCTATTCCACGTTTTGTACGCAGTAATCTCCGATTTTTTCCTCGTATGAATTGTTAAATACATGTTACTTTTCTAACGATTATCGGAAATAGAACTAGGTGCAATTATACATCTTGCCAGTCGACCGGGCGAAGACACCATAGACCGATCGTAACGTGCCAAGACTGTATGAGAATAATAATAAAAAAAGAAGGCCTTGTCAATTGACACGTCAGCGTTGCGGAAATTAGCGTCCTGAAGTGATGCGCGATTAGAGAGACTATTAGGAAAACGACAACTTTTGCGAGAAAAGCAAGAAAAGTCTGCACAATTGCTTGCAAGGACCTCTTGAGCACCCATATGTTTTAGCGTAATATTTGTGGGAGGGAGGGGGGGGGGAGTGGTGAGAAGGAGGTCGAGGAAAATAGAGGGATAGGCGTACTGCCCAGGGCAGTTGTGCATGTCGTCTCATATTAAAATGATGCTTGTCACTACTCTCGCACTCCCCC
>JAVCKV010426523.1:0-11914 GCA_032274145.1 Herpochondria borealis | reverse complement strand
CGCGAACAGCGCAGTGAAGCATTCGGGCTCCCACAAAAGTAACATTCTAACAAGAGACGATCCAAACTGGTCATAGCTGAAGCACTATTCCTATTCTCCGTCATGGTGATGGTGCTGAAGTTGTGTTGTCCTCACGAACGAACGACGAACGGAAGGTGCATGCAGTCTACAGTACGTACTGTCCTGTACAGTAGGCACGAATCTCCATAACGTCATCCCAAAAAGCGGGAAGCGAGACGTCTGATGTTCCCAGCTTGGACTTCAACATTTTGGCTCGATGCAGTTGACCGTGTGGAGGACACGAGAATAGAGTGGTTCTACTGTAGCCTGATACCATTGTCATGAGCTACGTACGTATCCACAACATCGCAGGACCTGGAGGATTTGTACCTCGAGCGTCAATATTTGGAGCCTACTAATAGAGACTTTGCTCAGAATCTGTAAAAAACGAAACTTAACCCAGTTATTCGCCTGAAAAGAAATGTAGCTACACGTTACCGTCGTCTAGAGTGGCACAAGCATTTAGCAGCATGTTGCATAGCACCCATCACAAATGACCACATTGATTCGTCCAGACTCGACTAATGAGCCGGTCCCACCGCGATTCTCGAAAGCCTCTGCAAAAATATCATAAGTGCCGACTGGTGGGGCCCATTCCCTGTAATTGGAACGTACGTCACCTTTCAAAGCATACGGCGCGACGCTTTCCGTCTGCAAGAAAACTCCTGGACTGCCTCGCTCGATGAACTTCACACTGCCAACAGGAACAGTTGGGAGATAGATCATGTTCAAAGAATACCCAAACCTTGCCTTGTCGATGACAACATTGTCAAATAGATTGGGAGAAAACTCAGTGTTCGCAGTCGCATCCACCAATCGAAAGTTGGATGTTCCAGGTGGAGACTCCGAATCCAACCTGTTGGCACAGACGCCTGCGCATGCTTCTGTGGTGACTGGGAGGCTGGGACTTTCACTCGCAACCACAATGGGACTCAAAGTGGGTAGCGGTGCAGCACTACAGCCTCCACTGCACGTTTCGGAACAGGAAGTACAGAAAGAAATACATATCAGCTTAGACTCCACAACTTGACCATTCGAATCGAGACCCTCGATTTGAATCCTGTAGGTACTTCCGCTGACTGGTCTCCAGGTAAAGTAGTTTCCTGGTGGCCTGTCGCCTGCCATGGCGTATGGAGCTGTTCCTTCTGACCGAAATGGTTCGTCGTTGACAATGAAATTGACCCTGACGACACCTAGCACAGAAGGCTCAAACTTGATGTTCAAGTCTCTGCCAACGTCGTCAAGGTCAATTACAACAAAGTCAAACAGGGCTGGCTGCAGAACCTCGTTTGTGGATGCCTTCACAAGGAAAACTCCAGAGGTGGATGCTGTCGGTCCTTCGACGAAGATGTCGTCGGGTGTCATTTCATCGACTCGACCTTGAGCGAGTTCTAGGGCCATGCAACCTTGGAAGTAGTCAAGATTCGTTGTCAACTGCTCAGCTTCCACCAAACGCTCGAGAAAGTACTTGACGTCAGGATCAACAGAGACACATGCTTCAGAACGGAAACGCTGACCGTCTGGAGTACGAATCCAAGTTCGAAGCAAGGGACAAGCTTTGGGCAAGCCGGAAACATCAGCGGTTCCTTCGAGTTTGATGAGTTCAATTTCTGGGAGGACCGAGCAAATATCATACCATGCATGCGCCTGACAGTTACCACGATGAACGTCAAACGCAGGGTTGTTCTTGTCGCCGTGCTCTTGTGGGATACAATCGCAGCCGTTTTCACAAAGAGCGTAGTAGAAATAATCCAAAAGCTGCCGAGCCGTTTCGTTGGTGCCCGAGCTGATCATGAATTCGTTGAGGGAAGTTGCACGAGCTGTATCGCACGTGTTAAGATCAACGTAATCTTGGTAGGCGCCCATACACGTGGTGTCCGAGTAGTCCATTTGGAAAGTATTCAAGCAGTCGTCGTAGTTGCCACGGTTGGTGTACCCACCAAACCGACAGGCGCTGCAAAAACCAGCGGGTAGAGAAACAGTCGTACAATCAGCAGGTGATCGCTTTATGGTATTGGTATTATGACAAGGGTTCATTCCTTGACCGTTGACCGATGATGTAAGGAAGACCAGAACAACTAACAACGATTGAATCATCATCATGGTAGTCGTGAAGATTGGTTTTTAAAAGCTCCTTCTGCGGGTTGGATCTGGGGTAGTTGTGGCAACTGGCAACAAAAACGAGATGGTGGGAATGGCAACTCGTGATATCCTGGAAAGATACTAGTGAGCAAAAAATGAGCTCAAACGGATACTTAGAAGTTCTGGAAGTAAATTACCGGACGTATCGGATAATTACTGCAATTTTAACGCATATGCATAGGTCCTTCTCCAAACATTGTTCCACACTAATTGAATAGCATTTACACTGTATTATACACATCATGTGCCTCGTTCCCTTCAGACTTCAGACGCTTAATAGGGTTTCTCCAGCTAGGTGGCGACCACGGACCAACCAAATCATCTAAAGTCTTGACCAACTACTCGTATCATAGTCGTAATATCGATCTCTTACATAATTATCTTGTCAGAGATGCCAGATCGACCGAAGCTAGAATGAATCTCGGACGTGCCTTCTTCACAGCAGTGTCCACTACTTGATACATGTGGCCCGCATTGGAAAAATTACATCCGTTGAGCCAACGAGACACCTTGCTACGCACCAAGATCGTGGGGAGCAGAGTTTGACGAATGACTTATGATTGCGGCCATACCACCCTGGTGATAATGAGGAGGAAAGCAAGCGTTCCCCTCAGTTTCTGCGTTCGGTGGGTGGATCGCGCAACTATCCAAGTGAACACCTTGAACCTACATGTGATACGCAATCTACGTAGGACGAAACCACAACCAAAAGCCCAATGAATAATGGTTATACTACTGGTGTTAAAAATAGATGAATTCGAAGTTATAGCAGCGCGGATTTTCTATGCTGCGGTATCGTAGCTTGACTGCCCAGGTGTTCGCATCAAACTCAAAAGTCTAGTTCCCAAGACGAGCCGGATTTCAATGTGCCAGAGGAAGGTAAGTAGTCACCAAACGTAGCCACTTGCTTCTCACAGATGAACAATCGGCATATTCCCAATGGTTTACTGTAATCCGCCACGGGCTTTCTGTGTCCAGAACCATGATGCTCACCGTTCTGCTCAAATTTGTTGCCATGTCGCGTAGTCATTAGACCACGTCGCGCCTGGTTCCCTGACTGTTGCAAGTGAAGACGTGAGCTTTGTCCACCGTGATCGCGTCTGCGCGTGCCTGGCTGCATACTCGCCAGTTTGATGCGGTAGAACTGGCACTCGATCGTCCCTGTTGTATTGGTAATCTCTCCCCTGCGCCTGCTGGATGAGTTTTGAGAGAGTGCACGGAATTCTGCGATTTGTTTTTTGATGATATAGTGGTAACAATCGTTGTCCTCCCCGCCACGGACTGTTTGCTCCGTGGTTCGGCTCAAGGTAAAGCCTTCGATCAACCTAGACGCACCGAATAGAATCGGAGTAGGGCTAACCAGTTTCCCGTCTACTTTGATAATCACAGCAACGCGTTCGCGCGCTTTTCCGCTTCCAAATATTTTTGAGTCTGTAGAGATTCTGATGGCGTAACAGGTGTCATGATCCAGGTGTACGCTCCTACCAAATTCAGTCTGCGTTTGAGGAAAACTGGATTCTTCAGAATCAACAATGTCGACATTGATACCAACAGGATCGTGGTCGTCGTGGTCGTCGTAACCATCGCCTCCTACTAAAGACGACTTGTTGCCCTGAACACACGTGTAGCAGCGACGTATGCCTGCGCTCTTTCGCCTCTGCGTTCGCGACAGGTTAGGCCCACCACAGACCGAGCACACATCAGCCATCATCGTTTGAAGGGTTTTTTCGATCGGTAAGCACTTACCGATGCTTCGTTTTGTGTTTTCAGAAGGTTCTTCTCTGCCTTCCACGCTTCCACTTACTTATATTCTTCTGTTTTACAGATTATGAGATTGATTGTACGCGGACCGCCTACAAGGAGCTCCAAAATTTGCGCGTGTGTACTCCGATCGTGTTCGGTTTGTAGGAAGAGCTCATCGTGGGGTGCTGTCGGTAGCAAAATGATGCTATAGAATTCCATTGGCAAGTGGACTGACTCTCAACTAGAGCAGGGGCAATAGCTTCGAAGAGGAACTGATACTGTACACGACTACTGTTGTGAGTCATGCCACTCCTAAGCGCGCTGGGATTGGCCGTTAGGAAGTTTCAACTTTCTGAACCTCTTCGGATGTAAAGATAGCAAGCGCGGGGGAGTGATCCCATGGTACGATTAAAGGCAAACACTAAGTTAGGTTACTGGGTAATTCTCGCCACAGTACAGTTGTACCGTAACGACCAAGGGTAGTCACATTTCAACCACCGTTAACATCGTAGGGGGTGAGTGTCCCATGACACCACCCTGACTCATCGATAAGAGCTTCCAATCGGAGATAGTACGTCCGGGTCTTCTCCGTGTCTTTGAAGTTAGTGAACCTGTCCTCAGCAAGGATATGGTTCCTTCTACCCTCGCACACCAGTGGGCAGCCCAAGAGTGTGCGTGTGGCGGGACGACACAGTTCCGTCCTTTTCGTGACTCTCTCGAATCTTTCATTCCCGTCTCAAGAGACAAATCAATAAATCAAACGGGTGGTGGGTGGGAAAATAAAATAAATCAGTTCGTCAAAGTGTCTTGATCTCCGTGGTTGCCTCAGAATCGATAGTACTAATCGTTCCCAATGCAACGGATCTCAACACACTAGCAGTTGAATTCGATGATAGCAACGAAGGGTTGCTTGCTGGAAGAAAGTGAGAATTACTCGCCAGCAACAGAGTTACCGATTACTCGGTTACTTGTTGCTGGCTGTGCGTAAGTCCGATCTTTGTGTGTGCCCATCCCGTACCCCTTAAACCTGACGGTAGATGTGGGTCGCAGAGAGCATTATTGCCATAACAACGTGTAGTGAGCTGTTGAGGTCGCCCATAGTCGACCTTTCACGTTGCCTTCAGTTAGTTTATCGCATAGAACCAATGACAGAAGCCTTCTCTAATGCACAGCTTATTGCACTGGCGATTGTCCCGAAGATCTCCGCGGTCCTCTCGATTGCTGGCTCTGGATGGATCATCCTGGACGTCCTAAATGACAAGGAGAAGCAAGAATTGGTCTATCATCGAATCCTCTTCATGTTTTCTGCGATAGATATCATTGCAACGATTGGCCTCTTCCTCACCACATGGCCCATGCCCAGGGAAACACCCAGCACGTGGGGGGCAGTCGGAAACACTGCTTCTTGTGAGTTTCAGGGCTTTCTGATACAACTGGGCATTTGCCTCCCCTTTTACAATGCTGCATTATCAATCTTCTACTGCTTATCTATTCGATACCATGTCTCAGAAACAAGAATGAAGCAGAGATACGAGAAGTTTTTCCATGCCATTCCTATAGCGTTTGGTGTATCCACTGCGATTGCCACTCTTGCCTTGGGCCTGTTGAATGGGGCAACCTTATGGTGTTGGATCGGAGCATTCCCTCAAGGCTGTATGAGTAGTACAGGTAAAAGTACTACCACTGAATGTACCCGAGGTGCTGCAGCGTTTCGATGGAGATGGGGTGCATTCTATGGACCAGTTTGGCTCTGCTTTTTTATTGTCATTGTGTGTCTCTTTATCGTTTGGAGGGATGTCAAAGTCCAAGAAGACGTGATGGTATCCGCTCAATACAATTTTAGGCGGCAAACCATGGCACGACAAGAGGAGAAGGCTGAAGAGGAGTTGCCGCCGCCGACTTCAACGATTCGAAAGACGATTCATAAGATACGAAAAACTACGTCATCTATGGGGTCTGCTCTGGAACAAACTCCAAGAACCTGGCAAGTGTTCTCGCAGAGTCTCTTCTTTGTTGTAGTTTTTTACGTGGCGTATTTCTGGGGGAATGTCAACCGCATCTATGAACAGGTCACAGGAAAGGAGTTTTTTGGACTCTTGATGATGCACTGCATCTTTCAACCGTTGCAAGGCTTTGGCAATTTCTTGGTCTATCGACGCCCGCAGTATTTACATATTCGTCGCCAGAATGCAGAGGAAAGTCGATGGTTTGCAATCAAAAAGTGTCTTGTGATAAAGGTTGACTTGCCCCAATTACCCAGACCAATCCGCATGCCAGCAGCTCTCAGTCTGAAACAGCGTCTCAGGGCCATTGAAAAGTCAGACGGTCTTTCTCAGAGGCAACGACAGCTGGCATCGCTGGCCGAGATGGGTATCATCCCATCGGTAAGTCATATTATGTCGAGCACTCCTGCTGAGCCACAGTCAGACGGCGATCAAGATGAACCGGTGGTAAGATCTTTCTGATGACCATTGCGACAGTTGACAAGAGAATAGTGTCGAGGGACTCCTCCGAATGACGAGCACATGCAGTCTCAGCTCTGCGATTCTCCCACGGCTTCGCTCTCGTTCCTCTTTTCTTCAAGTTTCTCCGCTTCCAGCCTGGCTTCTTTTGTCGTGTCGAGTTTCGCGATGTCCGAAGCGGTATCCGATGCAGTCTTCAGTGTTGCTTGACCTTCTGTGTCATCTTCTGCGGACTCTGACGTACTCCCCAGGGCAGAAATAGTCCTTGGTGTTACATCAAGCTTCTGCGAAGACGCAACTCGTGAGAACTCTTCAGACATTTCGACAATTGGTTGCAAAGTCGCTGCTGCCTCCGCTGGTGCTGTATCTTCTTCTTTGGGACTTTTATCTTCCTCTTCAGAGTCCAGCGTACTTCCCTTCTTCTTTGGTTCCTTCGCAATCTTTGGTTTGGGTGGTCCCATGAATGTCCAGCGCAGTGTTGCTGTAAGAGCCTCCCATCTTGTCATTTGAGGGTTCTTTCGTTTGCGATAGCGGGTGTACCGTGGACGACGATAGATGATGAAGTTGGTAAAGCCTGTGTTGCAACAAGATTGTGAGAACCAGCGTCAACGCATGAGTAGGCAAGTGTGCAACAGAACACGTACCTTGCAATGGGTCAAACCAAGAGTGCAGCACAATCAGTACATAGAACGTGTCACCTCGCACCAACTGAACGGTTCTGTTCATTGTAGAAAAGAGATGCGTCATCCAGAATGCAAAGGTAAAGAATATTGCTTGCTGCCACACTTCCTTGGATCGTGGGTTGCTCAGTTCTGGCTCCTCCCCACGACGACGTGTCACACTTCTTGCAACAAACGCGCGCATGGATGCTCGCCACGAAGAGTTATTGGATAGCGACGCATCAAGTTCTTCTTCTTCCGCTGCTGATTCTTCATTGGGCTTTCCTTGAGTAGATCGGTTGTTCAACTCATTGGAACCGTTTCGAATGGAACCAGAACCATTTCCCATCAAGTCTCCGGAGCTGACGCGGATCGAGCCTGTTTCACAGTAGGAGTTGCGCATGGAAATGTGCGAGAGTGTGGGCTGTCGGTACTGAAGAGAGGCATGTTCTCTCTTCTTGACAGAACAGTAGAACATAAAGGTTGCAACGATGGAAATCGCGATACATGTCCACAGAGGAATAAAGTAAAACAGCCACCGGTACAGCCATGCGTTGTCCCCTCGTATACAGTTTGCCTCGTCCCCATACCGCAGGCTATCCTTGCAATCAAGTGGGTAGGGGGCTATCCAGCACCACAGATTGGCATTGTTCAAAAGATTCAGCCCAGCAGACGCAAATGCTGTTCCACCGGCAATCAGAAAGACAATAGCGTGCATGGAGGGCTCAATGTATCGCTGGATTCGTTCTTCAGATATTCCATAACGGATAATGAGCAAGTAGTAGATCGACAGACAGGCATTGTAGATGGGTACCCCCAAGGAGAATTGCAGAAAGAACCCTTGAGCGGCGCATGTGGCTGTCGTTCCGCTCGCTCCCCAAACACCTTGTGTTCCTCTCGGGATGGGCCAAGTAGACCCAAAGTTCCAGACAGATTCTAGAATGTCATAGAAAGCCATCATGCCCAAGAGGCGATTGTAGACCTGGCGGAGCTTTCCTTTCCCAGTGAGTACTTCCACGAGAATCCATGTCGAACCCAAAAGCGACAGAATCGAGGAGAACTTGGGCACAACAGCTAACGCGATCTGTTGTGACTGTGTCCAAGCCATCCTGTCAAACTTCTTTCACTTGTCTCGACGTTGAACAATATTGTGACGATCGTGACGCGTCTGTGTACAGAGGAAGAGAGGTTTAACTGCAAGTATAGGGGTGAGTAGTAATGGTAGGCTTCGCTCCTTTATTCTCCGCTTTGATCATTTACTATGTGGCTTGTTCTGCGTTTGAAACAAATTGCGAAGTGCTAAGCTTGCAGCGCTTGAAGAGAAGAGTGGTCGTCAGGAAAGTGTGGTCAAACAGGCTTGTCAGTTTGCCAGCTACGCGTTCTCTGTACGTTTCCACGAGTACCGACTTTTGTCCGAACTTGGACTGTCCTGCATGACGTATTCTGTAAATAAGCCACTCTGTTTTTGTATCAATATTTAGCGAGACATCCATACCGACACACGTAAGTCTCTGACAAACCGTTATACCTCGAGGTACTCTGTATTCAGCTCCATATGTAAAACAAACTATGCTTACGCTTCCTTTGTCCGAAGTTACGATCAATAGTGTTCGGAAAACATGAAAATAATCCCCTATTTGCATGAGAAGAAATAAATAGGGTTCTTTGTAAAGTGTCATTGGTCGCGGCTTGTGTACTATTCGTAGGTACGTACGTGTTTTCTACGCTGGAAAGTGAGTCTCAAGTGTCCATATTTCTCGATGCATCGTCAGTAAGTTTCTGCTAACTATTATGACTCTAACTGTGCATACTGATAGACTTAGAAACTTTCTAGAATCTATAACGGTGTTTTACCGCTGTCTTGATCTTGCCATGCATCAGGTCACAATTTTGGGCTTTCTGCAATTCTCTAGGTTCCAGATTCCACAAAGTCAGATTCTCGAGTTTAGTTGATGGCAAAGATACGCTCACTCCTCATCATGAGTGTCACGATATAAAGGCTTGTTAAAACTATGCGTTACACTCGATGGGGAGTGAGAATTGTTAGTTGATGATGGATGAGAACCCTCTTCTTCTTCGTCGGTTCTCGTTGAACTTGTAGAGTGATACTCGACAGCCATTCGTCAGTTTCATCGGAGGATAGCCAATCAACCACAATTTGGATTCGAAGAACAAAGTACTGCAATACCCATCCATCTTCTTTGCCTGCACCACCATGAAGCTTGTTGCTACACTCCTCCTCGCCCTTCCGGCCTTTGCATCGGCCTTTATCGTTGCTCCTGCTCAGCAGACGAGCACTCAGTTGTTTGCAAATGACCGAAGAAACTTTCTAGCCACTGGCATTGCCACTGGTGTCGCCGCCGCGTTCTCCTCGCCACCTCAACCAGCCCTGGCTGCTGATGGTGTCGACTACAAGGCCGTCGCTTCTGATATCGCTGACTTGATCAAGAAGAATCCAGACCAGGGTCCCACCATGGTGCGCTTGGCTTGGCATTCCTCTGCTACGGTACGTAACTAAATAAACAAACAAACCACGATCAACAAACTCAACGGACTCGCGTCGTCATTGATCTGTGTCATTCGTCAAGCATGATGCTTTCCTTGCACATGACTCTCACTCACCCCATCCCCCCACTCTACATCTATCGCAGTACGACAAAATGAGCAAGGACGGAGGATCGTATGGTGGAACTATTCGTTTCAAGGAAGAGTTGACACACGGTGGTAACGCTGGATTGGCTGTGACTGCTGTGCCATGGTTGGAGCCTTTGTACAAGAAGTACAAGGACACTGGTCTCTCCTATGCTGATTTGTACACGTTGGCTGGAGGTGAGTGCTATAGTTTGGGTCAGAAGGATAGAGTCTTGCATATGTGCCTCTTGAGTCTCACACCAACCTTCTCTTTCTTTACTTTACCAGTCGTTGCCATCAAGGAAGCCAACGGTCCCACCATTGGTTGGAGCAGTGGTCGTGTGGATGCTCTGGATCCATCTACCGTTACCCCCGACGGTCGCTTGCCAAATGCCGAAACTGGCGAACCAGGAGCCGACAAGGCCGATGCCGATCACTTGCGCGACATTTTCTACCGCATGGGCTTTAACGACAAGGAGATTGTCATCTTGTCGGGTGGTCACGCTCTTGGGCGATGCCATACAACCGCGTCGGGCTTTGATGGTGTGTTTTAATCGAAATCATGCCTCGTGTGTATGTATGTGCTTCATCTGTTTCTGACGTCTGCTCACCTTGCCGTTTTCATCTATCAGGACCTTGGACGTTTACTCCAACTACCTTTAACAATGCCTACTACCAGCTTCTTACTGCCTTGACTTGGGAGCAGCGCCAGTGGGATGGTCCTTACCAATACGTCAACACTGGTGCTGGAGGACTAATGATGTTGCCAACCGATATTGTACTCTTGCAAGACAAGAAGTTCAAAAAGTGGGTCGACGTTTACGCCAAGGACAATGCCAAGTTCATCAAGGACTTTTCAGTTGCCTTTCAAAAGCTCAATGAACTTGGTACAAGTGGACTGACCGCCACGGAATGGGCCTAAAGGACGATGCTCCCACACACGACGACATTCACACATCACCGCGCACTATCACAGCACCCCTCTATAAAAACTGAATCATTCATCATTCATTTTCGCTCCAACCCCACAAGACGACTCGCAGTCGAGCTCTTGTGAGACTCAACAACAACAACAACAACAACATCGCTCAAGTCCCTCCAATCACAGCATCATAATCACCCACAGACACACACACAACATTCGCTCTAGCAGTGCAGCGATGCACAGCACCTCCAACCTCTCCCGCACACCTACCTCGCTACCTACCATTCAGGTACCAACCACATCAAATCACAACAGACTACAGTTCGATAACATTACTAGTACAATTAGAAAACAGTTCACGCACAAACGCTGCCCAGCTACAATCCAAGAATATCCCATGCAAGTCTAGATTACTTGAGTCTAGAGAGAGTCTGTACTACCGACTCCCAAGCTTCATTGGTGACGATTGATCACGATTACATTATTAATTGTTCAAACGAACTAGAGCTAGAAACAGGACGAGCCAAACTAGGAGAATGTACGTGTAGTACATCTGTGTGGTAACGTCCTTCTTTGTCGTCGCCAGGTACAGGTTATGCCCTTATGGCATTCGAAGGTGGCGAGCGAACTTCTTAAAAAGAGAGACACAGATAGTAGTACTAGTACCTTGCTGCTTGGCAAAAAGTAGCAGTGAATCCCAACCCCAATGTTCGACAGCTTGCTACTAGTGTAGTTCCCATAGCTGTCGTCGTCGCGCTTGACCTGAAACCTCACCCAGCCACCAAGTGCTCACCTGCTCTATCTAGTCAGCCGTAACATCGATCCCGCCGTTTTTCTTCAGCCCAGCCCAGCTGCGTCTGCTCTTGAAAAGGAATATCTCTCAGTCCACACGAGAAGGATGACCGCACGTGCCAGGTAGCTTCTTGGAGGGATGGAGTCTCGCCTAGCCATTCAATGGAATACTACTGAGAACAAGATGGCATATCAAGTACGACAGTTGGGAACTGCGTTAAACTCTCCTTATAGTGGGACTAGTGATTAGACTATGAAACGCAGTGCTTTAGCTCGCTTGCTTAGGGGTTCTTGGAGAGCATCTTCGAAACGACAGCCTTGAAGTCGTTCTTCCAAAGGAGCTCGTCCTTACTGTATTCTTCGGCCTTGCCCACCGTAGGGGCAAGCGGACAACGGGTGCGGACTGGGTTCTTGTAAGAGCAATACTTGTAGGCGTGCTCGGAAAGGACGTAGCCACCCGACAAGTCGCGGACAAGAGCAACATCAACGTTGAGCATCAT
>JAVCKV010426413.1:0-12468 GCA_032274145.1 Herpochondria borealis | reverse complement strand
TGCAGGGGGGACCTGGGAGCCTTGAAAGCGCGTCGGGTACCTAATGCTTGAGACCCGGACGGTATATGGTCTCATATTTGAACTCCATTAATCGGAGTCGCCAACGCATGAGCCGTCCGGTAGGGTCATTCATGGTCAGCATCCATTTTAGGGCGGCATGGTCCGTGCGGACCATGAATTTGGTGCCCTCAAGATATGGACGCAGCGTCAGGATTGCCCAAACCACCGCGTATCACTCTCGCTTCGTCGCGGAGTAGTTCCTCTGCTCCTTTGTAAACGTCTTCGAATAGTATCCAACCGTCGCCCACTTCGTGGTTGTCTCCGGATATTGCTGCTGAAGAAGGACTACGCCGATGGCGTAGTTGCTGGCATCGCAATCGATCATGTAAGGACGACCCCGAACCGGAAGGGCCAAAACAGGAGGGCTGGTTAAAGCCTCCTTGAGCTGCTCGAAGGCTTCGGGCTGTTCTAAGAGTGGTTCGGGCGGTTCGTACAAATCGATGCCGCTGTCCTTTTTCAGCATATCCGTGAGCAGAGAGGATATCTTTGCGAAGGAATTAACGAAGCGCCGGTATACATTGCAAGCTCCAAGAAAGCTCTTCATCTGGGTCGTGGTTTTTGGGAACGTAGCGTCGCGCACAGCCTTGATAGCCTTAGCGTCCGGGTACGCACTCAATGTACCCGGGCGGATGCGGAAACCCAAGTACGCGACCTCTTCCTGGAAGATAAAGCACTTTTTGAGCTTAAGCTTGATGTCGGCGTCAAAGAGCAGAGAGAGGACATGGTCCAGGTTCTCAAGGTGTTCCTCATAGTCTTCAGAAAACAGAATGATGTCTTCGACGTACACAATGCACATATTCCACCGCACTTCGGAGAGCACGATGTCGAGAGCACGCTGAAATGTAGACGGGGCGTTTCGTAAACCAAAAGGCATTCTTCGGTATCTTTAAGTGCCCATGTGGCTCATGAACGTCGTATTGTCCTTATACTCCTCCGCGATCGGAACCTGCCAGTACTCCCACAACGCATATAGAAAGATGAAGACTTTCGCATTTCTTAGGCTGTCAATGCAATCATCCATGCGGGGTAACGGGTCCGTGTCCGGGATGGTTGGGACATTCAAACATCGTAATTTGATACAGAATCGCTGTGTGCCGTCCTTTTTTCTGTACCCACAACACCGGGCTGGACCACTACGTCTGCGCCGGCTCAATCACACCTGCCGCTAGCTGGTACTAGATCTGCTCCCGTATCTTTTCTCTTTTTCGGGACTAGCTTGGTACGGCTGCAAGCGGGCGGGAGCGCGGTGCCAGGCTAGTACTCCAGGTACGGAGGTGGAAGCTGTTCCCAGCTCCTGTACATGCCAAGGGGAATACAGCCGGGTACAGCGAGGCGGATTACTCAAGCCATATATCGACTCCCCGTGTCACGGTCTATGCGGCAAGGTTTGACTCATCAGATGATAGGAGTGTACAGTAGCCCTACGGGCCACTTTATTACTCCTTAGCGCAAATAACTCCGGCGTAGAGCGCACAAGTATGTCCGGTTCAACTACCGCCTTTCACTCCTGCTCCTTTTTCTTTCCAAACCTTGAAAATCTCGTCCCCGCGCCCTTTTTCCAACGACACCGACCGCTACCATTCACCATCGCCTTCTTCCGCCATCCTTCAGCGCCGCCTCCCGCCGCCATCCGCCCATCCGCGACCTTTCCACGTCAATCGCTAGTTCCTATCAGGCGTATGATGTTCTTCAAGATGCTCTGAATATCAACATCTTCCATTGCTCGTTGCACAAAAATCCGCTTAGTGTTATCAATATCACGGTATTCACTGCAGACAAAGATGGGCTTCTTCTGGCAAAATGGGCATCTTCTTTGAAGCTTTTTAACTCCTATGTGCCCATCTCGGACACCACGGAACTTTTTCGTGGGAGTTAAATGAGAACCATTGACGTCAACACCTTGCTAAGGTACAGGAAATTCTTCGACGGGTGATGCATTGCGCTTTCACAAACCGGTTAGATTTCGTCACATGTTGCTCTGGATTCTGATTCTGCATTTAGCACTTTTACAATTTTTCATTGGTGCACAGTTGCTGAATTGGGGCGGTTCTTTTTTGGTTATCTTTCACTTATGAAGTGTAACGTATCCGAGGTATCCGGCACCGGCTCAGGGCCAGATTGAGGTTTCAGATTGGTATTCCCATGAATTGGTGGGGTGAACGCCTTTTTATAAGGATACTCATGTTCCATTTTTCTGTCCGTGTGGGGAAAGAGGTAGTGGTTGGCCTTGAAAGAGGAAAGAGAGAGGGTATTTTGCATCTTAATGCGCCTTCTAGCCCAGATTCTGTGCACGTGACTGTGCTGGCGTCCGTTGGTGGCGCAAACCTCTGTTTCGAGAAATAACCCTAGGATGTGACTCGTGTTGTAGATTAGACCTAACAAGCGCTTTTGTTCTGCTTCATTCGTGACGAAAGTGGCCCGGGCATTAATGCCTGAGCCTGGCGTGAGACGAGGGTCTTTTTCGGGAATTTCTTGGGATGGCTGCGATGGCTCATGTTGCTGTCAGTTTTTGGAAAGAGCCATCGCTCCTTGGGATCTTTATATAAGGGTGGAACAGTGTATCATCATTCCTGAAAACATTTATGAACGCTAGTGTGTATTTTCTTTTTTACTGTTCGCACAAAAAATGCGTGTCCTCAAACATGTACTCAGATAAGGACAAGGGCCTCATATATGGACCGTTTTTCGGATGGAAACTTGTTTTTTATCTGCAAACGGTCATACCTCAAATAGCGAAATGGTCGAACATATTTTGTAAATATGTAAATATCCACGTGCATCTGGTACTGCACCCCACCACTGGTGGGAGCTCCAACTACAGTAAGGTTCCATGCATGAACAACCATAGCCGACTTTTGGGCATGCTTCTCATTATTGCCTTGAGGACGTGAGGCGCCGTAATGGGTTTACGGATGAGGAGTGTACACTGTGTAAGTGTGTGAAACGTTGCTTCCAGCTTGGAGCTGCAGTTTGAAGCAAGAAGTACATGGTTGTACAGTATGCACAACTTTGTATGACAAGTGGCTTGAACATCTTCAAACTGTATGTTCAAGGTACTTTTCAAGTGGAAACTTCAAGTCAAAGTTGTGACAAACACTATACACATGTGCAGACACAATATACATATATGTACAAATGTACTATGAGGGTAGTATCCTGCATATTCGATACACAAAGCACAATATAAGGGGACACAACACATCAGGGCCGTATTTTTGACTGACTACTTATGTAGTTTAGTCAGATTGACTGACTGTCGCTCTATACCAACCTTATTTTTCATTAAATATAGAGGCTTGTGACAATTTATTTTATTGTCTGACTAATCTACAAAAATTGGCAATGTAGAAAAGATAAGCATGGACTTTTTAAGCAAGTGGCGTAACTAGTTAATGAATGTTTCGGTCATATAACTGTATACATGTGTACTAATGTGCTTTCACTCCGTGCTTTAATTTGAAAAAAAACTCAGAACGAAAATGGTAGAAGTAACGTATGAAATACATAAATACGTTAATTGCGTAATTTAATTAATTAACTCATTTATTTTTGAATTCCAAGAAACTATTCTGCAATTCTTTAAACACTTTTAAGTGGTGCTCTATAACAGAATTCCGATTTCGAGAGAAGTACAACTATTTTACAATTGAAATACCATTGCTCGTAGACCTTCCCGTGCGCATAGCGCCATAAATTGCCACAAATTTGATAGAACAGGAGGGATAATAAATATTCTAATTTATATAATTTAATTATAATTTAAATAGAATATTATTTTGTACTCCTGTTCTAAAATATTGTAAATTATTTCTTCAACCTTATTCTCTCAAACAAAATTAATTTAATTTAAAATCAACTAATGTTCACGGTGTATACTGTACTGTAAAGACCATAACATGCGTTGCGCACAAGCATGTCATGAATTACTACTATTATTTCATCACTGTACATAGCTGTGCGCATCGCCGACCATACTCGTCCATGAGAGCGTTACAGCAGAGTACCATCGCCGGCTACACCGCCGTTTACACGGAGTCCAAGTCGATGAGGAACAACCCGTCTGGACGCACTAGCTCGAGCAGGGGGCTACCAAACAGTACGTGTGCCCCACTAACCACGGACGGTATATACTCGCGCAGGTGGCCTTACTGCCTAAAGAGCGGCTCACGAGCACCTCAAACCAAGCCTGACTCGCCTTTCTGCTCACGCAAGATTCTTCCCTCGGTTTTCGACGCTGTCGCCAGCAGTGTCCATCCCGCTCACGCGCGGTCAATAACGCCGCCCGCCTCGTTGGTCCTCTCTCCCTCTCCCTCAACGCATACACACACAGGTGCATCTACCGATATGGTGAAGCATATACGAGGACCTATGTGTGTCTCGTTCGTCGTGTTATTACAAACTAACCGTCCCGTTGCAGCCTATGGGCAGCAAAGGTCTCCCTCCCTTCTTCACTTCGTCATCGACGCGGTATTGCGACGACATCATCATCATTGCCAACGCAACCAATTCCAACAAGGGAGTACCACAACGGAGCTCTGCAGCGCTGCAGCAAGAGGTTATTTATTCTTCTCGTCCTCGAACACCTTTTCAAAATCTTTCCTGAAAGGAGTCGTTTCCCTTGTCTTTCTTCCGTTTTCCAACGGCCAACTCCACCCTCAACTCTCTGCTCAACGTTTCGTCCCCCCTCTCTCCCCTTCTCCCTCCATTTGTTCATATTTCCAATACCCATCCAACCCGCTTGGCTCTTTCGTCAATTATCCCCTTCTACAGACATCGCTACCGCCCCGCTCCCACTCCCACTTCGTCCCAAACCGAGCATCAATTACTCCAAACAGCAGAGAGCAACAACAGAAATGACCGCCACTCGTATCATCCGATCGACTTTTGTCCACCCGCTGAGGGAGCCACGACCCGCACTGCGCACCATGGCCTCCCCGCGCTCCGTATGCCTGCTCTGCGCGCGTAGGGTCTCCGGGTCCCGTTTGCACCCCCTCGCGATGTGGTCGTGTGGCCACGTCGCGCACTACGCCTGCGCACGCTCCTCGCTGGGAGCCCACGGCTGCAGCGTAGGGGGCGGAGGGGCTGGCGGGGTTGCAAGCAGTTGGATTGCGACGCGGCGCGCATTGGCCAGTGTCTGGGGTCGGCTGGTTGCACGCAAGCAGCAGCAGCAACAGCAGCCAAAAAAACAAGAACAAGAACAAGAACAAGAACAAGAACAAGAACAAGAACAAGAACAAGAACAAGAACAAGAACAAGAACAAAAACAAGAACAAAAACAAGAACAAGAACAACAAGAACATCATCATCATCATCAACAACCACAACACCATCCAGAACCAGAACAACAAACAGAGCAACAAAAGCAACCGCAACAACACAAACAGAATCAGCGAAAGCAGCACGAACAACTACAAAATGATCTTCATCTTCATCCTCATCTGCAAAAGCATCCCGATGACAGAGTACAGAAACGCCGGGTGCAACATGAACCGACGGGGCTACACGTTCACGGCAAACAGGAGAATGAAGCTGTGCCAGTGCAGCTTGAAGACACTTTGCGTTTACCCAGCGCGTGTCCGGCGTGTCGCGACGGGATGGTGGTCGCATACTGGATTGTGGACGAATCCGGTCCGGCGCGACCGGTTTTAGCGACCAGAAAAAGCTGTGAAGTCGTGACGCAGTGAGCAGAAGTCCATACATAACACAACAGCCTGTATATACGCGGGGGTTGCCCGTGTGTTGCGTTATGATATGTTCACTCCACTATTTTTCTCATTTTTAGTAAGCATTCAGCGATAAGAGTACAACAAGATCTATTTTTGGTCGCGAGGTGTAGGGTGATTGTTGTGCACAACATCGTTGTTGTTTTATATTCTTTTTCTTCTATCGTCATAGAATTATGCTCTCTATCATGGAAGGCCCGAAAAGAAACACAGTGCGAAGACGACAGGATTTTTGTAATGTAAACCTCATACATAGTAATAACAAAAAACTGTGTAGGAAATCTGCAACTGGAAAATTGATTTTGCCATATCCCCATCTCGCCGTTTTGGACGCCCCAATCCAACATCCGACCCTCCGGACACACAGCAGCGAGGTACACTCATCAAATCATTGAATACAATTCCATTAAGAATCTTTAAATCACCCAACGAACAATCACTCCCCGAACAAACTTTAATCGCGTCACACTTCCAAAATAATGTCATGTTGTGCCTTCTATCCGAGCTAGATAGTTACCGGTATGGAACATAACCTTTCATTCAGCTACCGCTACTCTCACGAGTCGCCAGTCTCAAGAAATAATAAGTAAGCAAATAAAATATGAAACAATCACTATTTCGTCAACTTGTCAATTTTCATTTTGAATTTCAAAATATACGCATTCAATGAAATTCTAAATAATCAAGTAAAAGACAAATACCTATATATTTACGTACCATTTAAACCTTTTAAGGATACTACCCGAAAACAACTTAATTTTTTAAAGAACTAATAGAATTTTCATAAGTGAAAGCTCCACAAAAATGACCACAATCCTTCAAACTTGACCATAAACTTTACGAAAAATTCTAAACTTCAAAATCTATTATTAAATAGAGAATTGTTTCAAACCCCAAGAAAATAAAAAACATTCCTAAAATTACAAAATAATTAAAACACGTCAATGTCAATACACAGTGGAAAAATAAATATATAGACTTAACGAAATAAATAAACAACTGAAAAGAAATTAATAAATAAAAAAGGAGAAACTGAAGATAAAAGTATGTGCAATCAAAATTCGTATAAAAACAAAAAGGGGCAAACAAATGAATCCATCAATAAATAAAATTGATCAATTCACAAAACATTAAATAAAAAAGACAAAATAAAAAGGAACATTCGAACATAGAACAACCAAAAAGCAATAAATCAATTAGTTAATTCCTTAAACCAAAAAATAGATTAATAAATATATAAACGAGGACATAATGTAAAAACATAATAAAAAATGAATGAAAACAAATAAATAAACAAAAACATCATAAGTCTATCAAAACATAATAAAGAAAACGAATAAATTAGAACATTCATCACAACCACAAACGAATTTATAAGTTCACAAAGAAATTCAATAAGAAAAAATCTCAAAAAATACCAAAATAAAGAGATAGAAAATTATGCTTATTATGCACTCCTCGAAAGTTTAATTCGACCACCAAGCCAATATCGAACTCTTCAACTTGCATGCTCTTCTGGCGAGCGTCTGGAAAACGAGTAATCATTTTGCAACGCTAAGCAGCTGTCGAACGGCCTTGGGATATGTATGCAAAACTAGTGCACTTGAAAGAAAAGATTAATATTGCAGGTGCGAAACTTAAATGCAGCCAACCTCACATTAAGAGGTAAAATAAGGAACTTTATATCAGTCTGAGGATAACGTTTATTTATGAGGCTAACCTCGGGTGGTGTAACTTTTCAGCAAAGACCTTTTGGGAAATTTTTATTCAAAACGCATCGAATCGACCGGTGATTTAAAGGGGAAAAAACAAGCACGGAAGAGACGTCAAACTTGGGTGACATATCAAAGATCATCTGAGAAGACCTAGTACAGGCCACAGTCGTTTGCAACATGGCCAGGCTTATGGAAAAGCGAGCAGGAATAGCTTCGCTTCTTCGAATGTGCTTTTAAAAGTTCAAAGCAGCGCTTGAAACGGACTCCAGAGTGATGAATGGGGCGACCACCGGGGCGGGAGAGCTTCTGGAATTTTTAGGTCGCTTCCGGATATAAAAAGCAAGTTAGCCCAAGATGTCACATCATTGACAATAGACTGTCTTGGAAGCGGAAAATAAAAGTCTTCGTACGGGTTCTCCTAGTGTCTCGTGGGCTTCTTTTACTCTAATAATCGATGCATGTTTGCCACTCAATGCCTTTTGCTTATAACCGCGATAAAATAATGAAACAGACTCCCGCCCTTATGCAGAAGATAAAAAAACATGAAGGCGTTTCATGTTCTGAATTGTGAAGAAGCACGCGACAAAGCACGGTAAAGTCCTTTAAACTTGGAACTGTCGCCTCCAGTTGTGATCCCCCTCCAAAAAACTCGCGGTTTCTTGGTACGTGCGCGCTCGCAGGATGAGACTTTAGATTTATCTCTGGACTGCAGAGGCGATATGGTTCATCTAATAATGTTTTAGAGTATTGTTGAGAAATAAAAAAACCGTTGAGTCGTTAAAACCATGCAAAATATCTTATGGGGGTCAACAGCGCGATATGATTTCAAAGCAATGCAGCCATCTGACTTTCGGAACATCGAGATGTCCGAAGTGTGTCCTTAAGACTTGAATAGGCACCGTACAGCTCCGAATTTGAAAAATTCTTGAGATAAGTGGATTGGGATGGTTTGTATTGAAACGAGATGTAGTCGACTGCGGAACGCGTTGGTGCATGCAGCGCTTTGTCGTACAGAAATATGCCTACTGTTAGCCTCGCGCCCAAATCTGCTCTCTTGTTTTTTCGCACGTGAATGGGTCCTAAAACAGCTTGGCGTGGGAAAATTCCTCCTTTTTTCAAAATAAATGATCTTTCCTGCTCTAAAATCGTCGTCTTCGATGGATGGTCGAAACAACGAAGCCGGCTGCCCTTTTCAAATTCCATGTTCTAGTACTTCTGACACTCTGGCCCGAAGAACGGGTCCAACGCCAGCGTGAGAAGGTACATGTTCTTGTCGTAAGTAAGAACCTCGAACGTCGTGCCATATGAATGGGGTCCGATACCATCGAAATTTGAGGAATCAGCTGCTGTCGTCATTCATCCGAGCGATACGTAACGAGAAGAGAAGTAAGAGACGAGAACGAAGCCGCCGTAGTATTGGCCGTCTTCGGAGATGTCCGAGACGCGAACAACATCAGACTTGGACACAGCGTCTGCGGCCACCGTGTTTACTTTATGACACTGAATGAATGTATGCTTAGAAGATCGCACACGCTGCTGTTTCATGTGAATTTTGACCTCGAAGAAGATTCGCACAGTATGGCCGCAGTCCCGAAGCAGCTGTGTGTAACCCTCGAAAGCGACCATGTCAACGGCCCGCGATCCGTGCATGTGATTTCAGTACCTTCGTGCGCACGGAGCGATAGTGACTCTGCGGTGTTTAAAGGCGATAGATACCCTTCGCAATAAACGGAGCTCGGGTCGATTGAGAAGTGATATTCGGATCTCCGGAGGCCTCCTCCATGATTGCAGAAGCAACTTGAAGGGGCACGTACGCCGGTGAGCAAAAACAATCGCTCCTTTCACTTGTACTGGACGAAACAGAGGGCATCTACTGATCATAGAATTCGTTGCAGTGCTCTTTCAGCGTTTTGAGCTTCCACTGGTTGCTTTCACGAAATTAGCCTCACATCCCGAACGACGAAAATTAATCGTGATTTTCTCGAGAGTTTTGGGATATTTTGACGCCGTCCTGAACCAAAAGATAGGATTTGTACCCACTTACTGTGGCGGGGAATGCCGAATCGAACGGGGATGCAGGAAAAAAGTGGCTGAACGGGTTTCGTCATTCAGCGGGGGAGTGTGTCCACTCTGAAGCGCTGGAAAACACCCCAAAAGAGCACAAAAAGGAACGAAAGAAGGGGAAAAGGAGGTGAAAGACGAGGAAAAAGGCTTTACTTGGGGGTAGCTCATACGTGCTACCAAGGTACTTCTCGGTACCTACTTCCTCCTGGCATCTCCTCTGAACTCCAGCGCAACCCAGGCAACTTATGTACCGGCTGGGGCCTTGCCCAAGGCAGAGCTCGTAGCCAAAAAACGGCGCAAGGGGCAAAAAACCCTAAAACCAACTAAACAGAGACATTAAAGTAGACAAACTTACGCTACATGCCTAAACCTAGAAGATATCAATAGGAAAACCAGGCCAGTACTAAACTTATCTCCTTCTCGCACTACCAGCGGTAGGAGAACTGGATTCCAGCCTCTAGGGGCACTTAGACGCAACGAGATGGCCACCAGCTGATGGGTCTCTGCGCTCTACTTCAAAGGGCTTCCAAGATCGGTCCATGGTCCGTTTATTGGATTCAAGGTTTTGCATAGAACAGCGAAGATGTTTTGAGTTACGAGAATGTGTGGCGTGATCGTTTCCCTTTGTTGAATTAGCGGTACAGTTTTCACTAAGCAGCTAATAGTCATCCTTTTTTTAGGGTAATTCTTGCGACGTGGTGCGAACATTACCACCAAAGTGAAAGCCCCATGAACTATGCAGTACTTTGGCAGGGATGAAGTTAGAGGGACCACATAGTCCTTCTCCGCTTGTCCATCATCAACTTTACAGGCTTAAATACAACTCATCGGGAATGGTTATGAGCCAGGATCAATTTCCAGCTCCTCATCATCGCCAATGTCCTCATCGATACAAGGAGAAGCGCAATGACCCAGAAGAGAATGTTAGGCGACACCGTCTTCTCCAAGTCTATCGTTCTCCGGATGCTCTGATCTTGTACCACACTCGGCGTCATCACGAATTTTACGATTTTTTTTTGCAAGAGGGCTCGAAGAAACTATGCTCGAAGAACCCCCGGGGGGTTCCCCTCCTTCTCATATGCAGAAGCTGCTTGAGCCGCACGTCAATTTTGCAGCTCAGAGGCTCTATCAGACATGAGGAAATCATCCTACTCCTGGCGCGCACGGTGTTGATGCGGTGTTTGTTTACTAAGCGTCTAAAACAGGGGATATGGAGCGGTTGCTCTTGGTCAGAGATCTGCATGTTGTGAAGCTTCTATTGGTTCAGCGACTCAATTATCGCGATATTCACTCTGAGCAAAACATTCTTCTTTTTATCCGCGAGCATCGCGATCTGTACCGCAAAATTCATTGGCGCCGTTGTTTCCATCATTGTAATCGTTATCTGAGCTCGATGTGTGCTGCTGTGCATTTTTGCGCATGCGGTCGGATTTCGTTTTTTCCCCTCTATTCTTCAATGGGAAGGAACTCCTCATGGTCGGAATCCTTCGTATCCAAACGAATGTCCTCGGAGATCTTGAAATCTTTTTCTGAATAGTAAAGCTTCTTCACATTCGCGTAATCAAATTCTGCACTGACGAGTTCCATTCCGCTAGAAAGGGCATGTATAGCAGGGCGCGCGCCGTTAGGATCTTCCATTCAGCGATCTGGATGCTCGTAAACAGCGAGCTTCTTGTGCATCTTCCTGATATGTTCCAAAGAAGCGCTCGGTGCGCCGATACAGAACACAAGGACGACGTTTACTTCAAATTTATTAAAGCGACGAAGGATACCAGCCCGGGCTGAAGGGATGATAGCTGATGAGAAAGATATCCTGGGCTGCATCGTTGTTGAGAGATTGAGATGAATTCGAAGATGGCGAGGTGAGACGGACGGCAGTAGCGTAGATATGGGTTGAGCGATTTAAATGGATTCGAAAAAGATGAGGTGACACGAATGGCGGCGGTGTAGCCCCTAAAATGCGACAAATCTCAATTCGTTCTGGTTGTACGGTGACCAGTACAAGTCAGAGAAGGATGACCCGATCACTGCTGCAGATTTTAAAAAGTCACCCAGAGTGGTCAAAAATTCCAGATTAACACCTCTACCTGTCAAAATTTGTAAGTTATCACCCCTGATATTGAAAAGCCCTCTTTTTATTTGAAAAATCGATTTTGAATAAGTTTTTATCTTGTTTAATCAACAGGCTGTTAGAGAAATTATAATGAGGGGGTCAATGGTCACGAAGTGGTCCTTTCTCTGCGCGATGTGCCTAAGGAAGGCGGCATACAAGGGTATCGCACCAACCCTTCACTGACATACACAAAGCTATGGGCATGCAGAGAAAATCAGCGAGTGAAAAAGGCGAATTAGGCCCCATACATCGTTTCACCCAATAATTACGCCCGAATCGTTTGTAGCGAACGTGGCAGGGGAGTCTGACCGCCTCGGCGCGTCTTAAATACGAAAAGTTCTCCTTTTATTTATTTTTCGAGTTGTGCTCCGCTTGTGGTATTTGTAACATGCGCCTTCGGAGCTTGAGATGCAGGTATACGGTGTGAAGGTGACCGCCCTGCTTGAAAGAGTGGAATGCGTGATTTAGCGCGGTAAAATGGAAGGAGGAAGTAACGTCTCCTGCGCCATCTTCCCTTCTTTCTCTCTTTTCCCCCTTTTCTCTTTTTTTTCTTCACTTTTTGATCTTCATGTCTTCTTCTTGTGACAGTATTTCGAATAACAGCAGTCTCATTCTTCTTCTCCAAAAAGAAGAAACAGGGGACTAAAGAATAGCTGAATATACGCTTTACTAGAGGGGGTAGAAGAATGTGGAGGTAAAAATTAATTGGCGTTGTGGCGAATGTACATTGGATATTGAAGGAAGGAATGAAAGAGCGCCGTAGGATAAAAGTAATTGTTATCAGAGTCGTAAA
>JAVCKV010426302.1:0-12472 GCA_032274145.1 Herpochondria borealis | reverse complement strand
TCTCCAAATTTTCTGGTTTTCAGTTTTTTATTGGAGTTACGATTTGAAATATCTTATTGTTTCTCGCTTAATTTTTTAGAAATTTATTTTATTGCTTTTCGAAGGTTGACTATAATTTTATTAATATTTTTTTCTTCAAAAAAAGAAATTAATCGTAAAACGAAATGAAGCAACCGAGAAGGTGGTTGTTGAATTATTTTATTAAATGCAGCCACCGTGTTATCTGTTTTTTCAATTACAGATGTTACTTCTTGTGCAGAAAGAGTTAAACTGAAAGCTAAAATTCCGCTTAGTAATAGGTGTTTCATTTTCATAATTCGTTTGTTTTTTTATTTTCGTTCGACTCAAAGTTAGTTACCCCTCCAGAAACAATGAACTTCATTACATCGGCGGATTTAGCGTCTACTTTACTCACTTGCGTTCGTGGAACAATGACCAAATGGCCACTGAAACTGTACGAAAAAGGCAAATAGACAGCTATGCGTCCTTCATGGCATAGTCTGCCGAAGTCGCAGCAAGTGGTGGTGATCCTAGAGAATGGTCCGACTCGTGGGTATGCTATGTGCACCATGTTATAGTAAAAGTAAAACGCCTCATCAAGGGGCTTGGTGACGGTTGCGAATGTTCTTCAAGCCGCGTAATTGCACAGCTGATTGCTCTGGTGAAGCATTCCCGGTGAATCGGAATCGCGTGCCTTGTGAGTAGAAGCAATTAGCTCGTCGAGACAGCGACCAAAGATGGCGTTCATGTCCGCCGCCGATGGTGTTCCCGACGAATCGGAATCTCGTGGGTCTGATGCCTGATGGTGACTAAAGTCAACTAGTTCATCGAGACACCGCCTAAACATGGCACTCATGTCCGCATCCAACGCTCCCGACGAGTCGGAATTTCGTGTCTTGTGATTAAAATCAACAAGTAGCTCATCGAGACAGAGCCCAAAGATGGCGCTCATGTCCGCCTCCGCCGTTCCCTTCGGGAAATCGACAATCAGATCGCCATCCATGTCTTTAATACATGAAGCGTAGAAAAAAGAATCACTCAACAGGGACTTGTGGAACTGAACAGAACGTCCTGCGACGTTGCCTCGACTTTGTTTGTCAAGTGTCTTGTCGTGCAGCTTTTGTCTTACTTCCGTTGCAAACGTCATCTGGTTGGAAGAAGTATCCAGGGAGGCAGTGCGTCGCTGCTGCTTATCAACTTGCCCTCTTCTCAGTTGTTCACAATACCCTCTTGTAAATGTGCTGAACTCGATCGTGTGCCGCTTACGCTGGCGGTCGCTCAACACGGAATCAATTCTCGGGTTTGAGTCCCTTCGCACTAGGCGAGTCAAGTTCTGGTCCCTTTCGACAACGTGATGATCTGGTTCGGAAGCAAGACTTGTCTGGGATGCTGTTCGGGGGAACCATGCGCAGCTTCCTTCGGGGTGGACGAAGGACAAGCTCTTCTCACTCACTATTGGGCGTGGTTCGGCAACACTTGTTTGTGATGGTGTTCGGGAGAACCATGCACAGCTTCCTTCGGGGCGGGTGAAGAAGGGCAAGCTCTTCTTTCTCACTATTGGAGGACGTGTTGGCGTCGAATCGTCGTAAAACGAGGAGGAGGAGGTTGAGTGGCGGCGCTCAAATCCTCGCTTCCTAGCAGTAGGCGATGCCGGTGATGAGTTTCCTCCATGCAGGAGCGTTTTGCGAATATTCTTTACAGCCTGAGTGCTGCGGCTGGGATTCTCCTCTCGATCTCTCTCCGCCTGCAGTTTCAGACTAAAGTCGTCGTTCAAAAGAATTATCGGATTGTTTGTGCAAACACGTTGGTTAGCTATTCTGGTTTTGAAAGCCTTCCAGTCGAGGTCCATGATGGAGTAGTTGATATTCGTGGGGCGCAGAAAATTGTGTTAGAAAGGTCAGTGATGAGAGCTGACTGCTTGTATTTTGTGGTGTAATTGGGCATCTGACGCGTAGAATGACCCCCTTTTTTTTTTAGCGGAGTAATATATGTCACTCCTCGGCGCCAATGCTCTCACTTGGCAACAAATCCATGCACGATCTTTATACGGAACAACTTTGAAGACCAAAGCGGTTTTACGAATAGACTTGTGCATTGTCTCACTTTCTTTTCTCATTACGGTACTAACTATGCTGATGAAAGGACGATCTCGACAAAAGGACTGTCTGCTGTTTCACTATCTTGGTTCCTGGACCTATTGCCCATGAAAGGTCTAGGGGGCGTCGAAATTGTCTTAGATCTTACTTACCGGATGCCACCCCATTCCTAGTCTCATATTCTCGGACACATTTTGAAGATGGCTGACTATAACCACGAGTAAGAAATTTCCATATTTAATGCTACAATTGTCTATAATTCCTTTTAGCCTTCTCCAGAAGTATAAACCGAAATGGTTTCCTACTTGTCAGACGCTTAGCAAGTTTTGCACAATGCAAGTTGCTTTGTCTGTTCACACTATATCTAAATCTGTACAGTCTGCTTTATACGCCAGGGACATTATTCGTATCAAACCCCGGTTCTGGCCGAGCTGGACAGGCTCTACTAATAAGTCTAACAAGAACCCAGCAATTGTCCAAACCTAGAGTACAGTACATCATAGTGACATACTTTTGTTGCTCGTGAATCAACCACCAAGGAAGTCACCAGCAGGATGGGTCATGATGTTTTTCACAGTTGTGAATACCATATGCTGCTGCATCTTTGATTGCCATGGCTGCCGGTTGCTAATGAATGACTGTTATGTCTCCTCTCTGCTCCTGGTGTCTAGTGAGGAGCGGCTACCAAGAGTTCTGTTGAACAACTTGTGCTCTCTACTCTAGGTCATTTTTATAACTTTTGAGAAAGGAAGAAGGCTGTGACGGTGGAGCTACTATTGCTATAGACATTTGGTATGCAGGTTGTAGCTAGCTAGAGAGGAGGTTAACAAATCTTCTTGGCAGATTGCCACCATAATGCAGCCACTTCATGGACATTTGTGCTTTATCTTTGAATGCACTCTTTCTTTTAGCTATCAGGGTAGGACTCACCTGTGTTGGTATGTGGTGGAGATGACCTCCAGGGTGTTTTTGATGGCACACAATATGGTACGACATTCAGGTGGTTGCTGTGTGTACAGTACTTCTTGACTGGTGTATTGACTCCATCTTGGTCGAAGGCTTTGCTCAAGGTAACATGTAGAAATACTGTAGTGTATTTGCTGGTGTAGTGCAGGAGAGAAGTGTTTGCTTCTCAGGTTGGGGATTTCTGTGTAGAATGGGGATTCAGATTATTATTGCTATGACATTGTGCTAGCCAGTCGTGTAGCTGTTTAATGCAATTTGCTTTGTCTTTCTCGGGAACCTTTTGCATGTGGCGTCCAAACATTTTCCAAGCGGTGCCTTTGTAAGTACTGTCTGCCCAGCCTTTAACTCAACAATAGTATGCCCGTAGATATGTGCCATTGACATGATGATGAATTGTTTCATTGAAATCACCTGTGATGTGTTGTCTCAATCAGGAAAGGAAGTCAATGCCAATCGCAACCCAACAATGTGGACATCCTATCTTTGATCGTTGATGAGATCAACCTCTTGCACTGACCATTTCAAAGCCGATGGGTGAAAGCTCACCAGGATGATGAGCAATGTTATGATAGCCTTTCACCCCGAGCCAAACTTAATGTGGATGTGGATTGTCTTGCCACACAACACAGGGAGAAATCAACCAAGAATCAGTCCAGACAGCATGTCAACCATTTTCCAGCCACCAACGTGAGCGTGAGCATCAGAGGAGAATGAAGCACAGGTGATTTCGATGAGATGATATGACATCATATCAATGGTTCCTATCTAGGAGTGTAATACTGTCACATGAAGAAGGGATGGAGCACACCCCTCATATATGTTTGGCCCCCACATGAAGTCGGTTCCAGCAAACGAGGAGGCTAAAATCATCAAACAGTAGCACAATTGGCTACCAATTGGAAACCAGAGTTTCTACCAAGCGGGTACCCATGAAGAGTCATTCAAGCTCTACCCTGCATGCCATGCTGTCACAGAAACAGTTGATCACATGTATGTTTGACCCAAGAAGAAATCTCCCAGGGTACAAACAACTGCCCCAGCTCAACGTACACTTTACGAAGCGACGGCATCCAACTGGCGTGATCAAGACTGCAACCCGGATCCATCATTTACATCCATATATTCAGAGTGCTCACACATTGGCTGGATTTGTCAGGCACTGCACGGTTTCCTCTGTATCCATTGGAGACCACTGGCTGAGAACGATGCAATTATACCAGACAAAGCTCACAGTGACATTGGCGAAACACAGGTGCTCACCTATAGGAAGGCAATTCAGCGATACATAAAAGACATGTGATAACACTGAAAAAAAGTCACTACCATTTGGACAGATATCGATACGACCATCAATTACTATCACGAAAATGGACATTTTCTCCAACAAACCCGCCCATATCTAGTTAACCACGATCTCAACACGATCTTTCGCAGTCTCGCACGAACAAGAATGATGGTTATACCAAGCTAAACAGACAAGAGCATGGGCCTTGAAAGGCAGCAAATCCCAGACCAAGTTGACATTCTCACAATTTCAAGGGTCCCTCCCATCTGACCAGGAAGAAACAATGATCCTCCCTGACGCAAAGACACCACACCAACAACAGAACGTCAACCAACACGATACTTGGATGTCACTGGTACAGAAATACTAACCCAACAAACAGTTCACAATTACCAATCTCCTACGTCAGAGCCTATCCAGGCATCTGCCCCTGAAGAATGATCAGAAGCATGCAAACAGCACTAATGACAGGCACATCTCACCCGGATCCCACATATCTTCTCCCATCCACTCTCTAATTCCCCTACAAATATCATACATATCTTACACATTCACTCTCTTGTCCATATCACATAACAGTTTCCTGCATATCAGTCCCACGCTTCCCTGCAGTCAGCTGACCAATATGACAAAGCTGACTGGGCATGGTACAAATTGTGGTCTTTACTCTAGGCAGTAGATTGTTTAAAAACCCTTAGAATTTAGATTTACTACTACAAAGTTGGGAAGTGACTGATATGTTGGCATGATTAATTCTTTGAGGATTTCTCCCTGTGTCGAGTTGACAATCTGTCCACACCGACGTTAAATTTGGTGTGGGGAGGAAGACTATCATTGTGATGTTCTTCTTCTTGAGATACATCTGCTCAGGAAAGGTTGGCGAAGGTGATGTAGCTCCTCCACGATGAATGACACAATGTCTACATTATTCAGCTGGGAGCAACATTTGCTGGTCTTACCCACTTGAGTTTTCCTCATATTGGCTGTAATAATTGCTGTACCTGCTGATAAAAGCCAGAGGTGAGCCCAATCCTCCAAAGAATTCAGCATTGAGTCGTCAACAGGACTGGATCCCTTTTCAAATATGGTTTCCATCTTCCAACCATACTCCATATAGCTGTCATTCATACCTCCATCATAGACAATGGGGAGTTGTTTATGATTTCAAAACACTGCATAGATCTTGGCATGTGATGCATGCTATTGTACTCTGTTTTAAGAAAGAGGGGTGTTGCCAGGTACCACTTGAACATTTCAGCTGGTTGGTTGAGCCATCTCCTGGCTGCGTCTGTTCTCAAAACCATGACAAAGATGAGTTGAAAAAGGATCTCCTTGGTACCCATTAGAGATGGTTGCTTGATGATGAGGCCTGGCTGGTATGGACTGGTGCTTTAGTATCTTGTCAGAATGGGAGAGGGCGCCTCAGTGTCACACCATTTGTTCTGTCCCAAACCTTCTGGGTCACCACTCAATCAGCTATCTTTTGCTGTTTTGGTGAATTCTGGAACGTCAAGTTGTTCTGTTTATTCCTCAGTTTGCATTGAGGACACGACAATGGTGACAGTAGAGGGAGCGACAATGAACCCCATTACAGGTAATGGCGCGACTTTACAGATGAGCTGGATGAGGTAAACCAGATGCAAGTCAACAGACGTATGCAGATATATGATGGGTAGATAATAGTGCTGCTCTAATGGTAGAGTTTGTTTTTGGATTATTATAAATGAAGTACCACACATAAGGGACATAAGACCCAAAGTGAGCACTAAGCAAGCATTATTCTATCATAACATATGTTTTGAAAAGTGTGGTATGTCAGGGACAAACAGTTTAGCTTGCTGCTCATTTTTGTTCTACTGACTGGAGGATTATGCGTCTTGTCATCATTGACAGAGGGCTCATTTGATGTCTTGTTTATAAATTGCTGCTAGACAACTTGTTTGTCTTTGTTCATAACATCTGGTTCGCTCGGTGACTGTGTAACCATAACCATCCAATTGGTAAGCTGGCACTATGGTGTTGTCCTCCACATCGCAGCCATCAACATCATCACAGTATCCCTTATAGCACTAAGGATGGATGCAGAGTTTTTCTGCACACTTCCATGCCGTAAATTTACCATCCGCAAGTTCCTGCAAAAGCACCAACTAAAGACCCTAGAGCCTCGGTAGTACCCAGGTTAGAGTCAAGTACATAGGCCTCTTCTACCCCCTTGGAGAGCGCATTGATGGGTGATGCTACAACTAATGAAGAGTTCAGCCAGTGACAATGCCGTTCAGTTTGTTAGAATGGCTATGAGGCACCTTGCTGGGTGTACCACACCATACTATGTAGCTACTGAGGTGAAGCTAGGTTCTCTAGTGACAATGGGTTCAATTGGTACTGTACTACCTGTAGAACAGCTATGCACAAGAGAAGCTGGACCTGTAGGAACGCTATGCAAACTTAGGTGTCTTCCCATAGTAGCTTCGAGCAACTTCAACTAGGTTCTCCAGTCATAAATCTTAACAGACTGCAAGTCCCAAGGGGATTCCCATGATCCGCGCAAGATTGAGGCAATAGTATCAATATTCCCACTTTTCTGTCAATCATATCTTCAATCACGAATACCAGTATACATTTAATATATCAATAATAGAGAGGAAAATCACAAAGAAGCTTGCGACTCGTGCAAAATTTGGGCAATTGTCGGGCTATTTTGTCACAAACAGCTTTAGTTACGAATACCTGTATACTTCACTTATCAAGATATTGGAAAGTTATTTGTCAAGACTGCAGCTGTTGGCATTATACTTAGAGCACACCGATGTGTCATACAGTCGCGTTATGTACAGTAATAGGTCCCTTCTCATTTTTGATCCTTCCACATCGAAATTTTGGTTGATGTTTCAAATAGTGGTTTGGATACTCCCCTCGGCTTTTAGAAAGAGAATGAGACACTTGAATGAGAGAATGTATCTGAAGGATACAAAAGTAGCCGACAATGGATTCAAGCATCTGAATATGGACAATATTTAGAGGAATCAGATACCCCGGGCGTCCAAAATTAAGTCCAGCAACCAGTGTGACGCATAATTTTTGTCACGGATCCACAAGAACTCCCAATGCATGATCCCAATGGACAAACGTGAAGTGGCGAAAATAACGAGAGCTCACCCACAAACAACAGGGGGCTTACTATATTATTTGAAAAAGCACAACTCATCGCCGCGACCAGCATGATGATGTTGCGTACTCTCGTCCTTGTTACAGCATGCATGGCTGGTGTATCTGCTCAATGCCCAGCAGTTCCAGAAGGTGGATGTAACGTTTGTGGCTATGATGTTTTGTCAGGAGATCCTCTTTGCGTTCAGAGTCCTGACGTGTTTCTGACTGAATTTACCACTACTTGCGGCGTCTTTGAATGTGAGGAACGCAACGATATGATCGACCCATTCTTTTGTGAACTCCTACAAATTGATCTCGACCCCGCTTGCAACTGTGGCACACCCACCCCTGGTTCTCCCACCAACCCTCCGCTTTTAGTCTGTCCCGATGATACCCCCTCCCCCGTGGCGCCGTCCCAACCACCAGTGACCCCCGCCCCTGAGGCCCCCGTGACCCCCGCTCCGGTCGTTCCTCCCACACCCTTTCCAAAAGTAGACCCTACACCAGCACCCATTGAACCCCCAACACCAGGTACGATTGATTGATTGATGGATTGATGGATTCTGTGTGTGTGTGTTCGCATTTTACTTTTTCCCACAGTACTTACTTGTTACTTGCACTATACTTACTGGTCCTTTTGCTTCAATCGCTCCAACCAACATCTATTATAATAAATAGCTCCCGTTGAGCCCCCCACGTTTCCTCCAGGAACAGCCGTCGAGGTTCTTCTCAATGCGGGAGGTCCTACCTTTACAGATGGCGACGGCAATGTTTGGTTGGCGGATGGACCGTACGTGACATCTCCGGGGACACGAACCTTTGCCGTCTCGAATGCCATTAGTGGCAACACCACGATTGAACAACTCTACAAGTCGGAACGATTCGAAACGACCGTATCGTATCTAATTGACAATTTGCCCAATGGTAACTACGATGTCTTTCTTCACTTTGCCGAAATCTACTTTGAAGCAGCTGGTTTGAGAACGTTTACTGCCAAGCTTCAGGGCAACACCATCTTTACCGCTCTGGATCTTTGGAACCTTAATAGTGCCCGCTTTGTGGCGCATGTCGAGTACAATCTCGTACCAGTCACGAATGGACAGATTACGATTGAGATGGATGCCGTGGTCAACAATGCCAAGATTTCGGGAATTGAGCTTCGCACCTTTATTCCAGACGACGAAACTCCAGCTCCAGCTGTACCTGCTACTCCAGCACCAGTACCTGTTATTACTCCATCTCCTGTACCTGCTACTCCGGCTCCTGTACCTGCCACTCCGGCTCCAGTACCTGCTACTCCAGCTCCTGTACCAGCTACTCCGGCTCCAGTACCTGCTACTCCGGCTCCTGTACCTGCTACTCCAGCTCCTGTACCTGCTACTCCAGCTCCTGTACCTGCCACTCCGGCTCCAGTACCTGCCACTCCGGCTCCAGTACCTGCCACTCCAGCTCCTGTGCCCGCCATGACACCAGTTCCAGTGGCGACTGTGACTCAACCTCCAGGTACGTACGTTCGCTCGTTGCTTGATTTGCAGAAGAACCCCGTTTGGTTTGGCTATAGTTGGCTGTATCACTTTGAATCGTCTTCTCACAATTTGTGTGTGTGTGTCTCTCTCTCTTTCCAATACCCTTCATCAGCTGTCGAGATTTTTGTCAACGCCGGTGGTCCCACGTTTATTGATGTTGATGGAAACATTTGGTTGGATGATGCATCCACTGGGTATCTGACCCAAGGAGGACTGAGAGAGTATTCAGTGAATAATGCCATTAGTGGCAGCGGAGATCTTGAATTCATCTATCAATCGGAACGATACTTTACGTCGATTACGTACGTGATTGATAATCTCCCCAATGGCGACTATGACGTCAATCTTCATTTTGCCGAAATCTACCAGCAAGCTGCCAACTTGAGACTCTTCAGCGTCAAACTACAGGGTTCTGATATCATCATGGGCAACAGCGGTTTGTTGGATCTTTGGGCTCAAAACAATGCCAGGTTTGCGGCACACGTGGAGAACAGGGTCGTGACTGTCACGGACGGGACTATAACACTGCAGATGGATGCCACTGTAGACAATGCCAAGATTAGTGGAATCGAGATTCGTTCCATTGGTGGAGGACCCGGTGTAACTCCGGCTCCAGTTCTTCCGCCAACTCCGGCTCCAGTTCTTCCGCCAACTCCAGCACCAGTTCTTCCGCCAACTCCAGCACCAGTTCTTCCACCAACTCCAGCTCCAGTTCTTCCGCCAACTCCAGCTCCAGCTCTTCCGCCAACTCCAGCTCCAGCTCTTCCGCCAACTCCGGCTCCAGCTCTTCCGCCAACTCCAGCTCCAGTGGACCCACCAACTCCAGCACCGGTTGGTGCATCCAATTTGTTCATTAGAGACCTGCCTGGACCTTCCACATCCAACTTCTTCCTTGTTCTTCCTAATTCCCGCAATGAAGTTATCGAAACTCCGCCCTTGTTTGACACTGCCATGATCGACCTGAATGTCTTTGGCAATGCCTTCAACATCAAGTACGAGCCGTCAGATGCAGCTGTCGTTCGAGTCAAGTTTTTCCGAAATGATACAGAGGTCCGATCCGAGGGAGCCGCCCCATACGCCATAGCGGGCGATAGGGATGGCAACTACTTTACATGGAATCCGGCTCCAAGTGGAACAACAACAACGTATGTGATTGCCATTAAGGGTCTCAACGCTGGTGGAGCAGTCGTAGAGGAGAGCGATCCCATCACCATAACCTTTTGCAGTGTTTGTTCGACTGTCGTCACAACACCAGGTACGTTCGTTGAATGATTGATTCGTCGTCTAGATTCTTGTGTGTAGCGCTATTACGATTTATTTTTCTAACTACTTCTTTCCACCATCAGCCCCAGTGCCCCCTACTCCAGCTCCAGCTGCGCCTCCCACTCCAGCTCCAGTTCCTCCGCAAACTCCGGCTCCAGTTTTTCCGCCAACTCCAGCTCCAGTTCTTCCGCCAACTCCGGCACCAGTTCTTCCGCCAACTCCAGCTCCAGTTCTTCCGCCAACTCCGGCTCCAGTTCTTCCGCCAACTCCGGCACCAGTTCTTCCGCCAACTCCGGCACCAGTTCTTCCGCCAACTCCGGCTCCAGTTCTTCCGCCAACTCCGGCACCAGTTCTTCCGCCAACTCCAGCTCCAGTTCTTCCCCCAACTCCGGCTCCAGTTCTTCCGCCAACTCCAGCACCAGTGGACCCACCAACTCCAGCACCGGTTGGTGCATCCAATTTGTTCATTAGAGACCAGCCTGGACCTTCCACATCCAACTTCTTCCTTGTTCGTCCTAGTCCCGAGAACGATGTTATCGAAACTCCGCCCTTGTTTGACAATGCCATGATCGACCTGAATGTCTATGGCATTGCCTTGAACATCAAGTACGAGCCGTCAGATGCAGCTGTCGTTCGAGTCAAGTTTTTCCGAAATGATACAGAGGTTCGATCTGAGGGAGTCGCCCCATACGCCATGGAGGGAGACGATCCTCCGGGCAACTACTTTAGTACATGGAACCCACCAAGTGGAACGTCCTACAAGATTAAAGCTGAGGGACTAGATGCGAGCATGGCAGTTGTGGAGTCCCAAACCATTGCAATCACATTCTGTACCGGTTGCTGTGTTGGTTGCTAAGCAAGCGCCAGCTTAGAGAAAAGTGCTGCTAGCTGTAGACTTTGTATACGTAAACATTAGATATCATGTTACACGATACATGGCAATGCGATGAACGGCAAAGACTTCCATGATACACTAACCTGCCCATCTTGAGTCCGAATAACAGTGCACCCTATACAGGGACTGTACTTCCTATTATTACTGTCCTAATGTGTTGCTCGCTCTGGAGAGCAAACTTCGCAATTCTGGCGCACAGTATGTAGCCCGCCTTATATATTCTACGTGAAGAAAATTTGGACACTGCCGGCGCGCTTTGAAAATGTCAAACCCGGCCAATGGATATATTCCACGTGTTGTATTTTGAGAATGGCTTTCATTTTTGTTTCTCGGTCGCACCCCAGATCTTCAACCCTTGTTGCATTGTTCCTCTGTCTCATCTTTGGTTCATATCGCGTACTAGTCTATCTCCCATTGTTGTTGTACCCCCATTCCCCTCTCAATGATGTACTCCTTGTCGATTCTGCCATGTCTGTTGCCACTAATGGCCCACAGAGTAGTGTCTGCCAAGACCCCCCATTTTCTCTTTATCGGTCAAAGCAACATGGAGGGTGTAGTAGAGAATTCTCCGGGCGAACCTCGCGTCGATAGGATGATGATTGTGTCCTAAACCGTGCGGTCATAAGCCCGGTTGTTATGCTATCTAGGTGTCCGTTTGTCCGTGGGTGTGGTGCTGGTGATAGAGTTTTGCGGCGGCGGCATGTATGGGCGTTCTCGCTGCGAGCGTAAATTCTGATGATTGGGCATTCGGTGTTGTTGGTTGTTGGTATTCTTTTGCAAAGGGTCTCTTTCTTGGTGACGGGGTAAGTAGTTTCTTTTGTGTATTGTTGTTTTCTTCGTTGAGTAGTTGGAAAATGCGTTTGTTGCATGGTTTTGGACGCTCAGTGGTTCGGCGATTGGCGAGAGCGTCAGAGATGTCATCGTGGAACTGATGAAGATTTACATCACACAGTGTCCTGTCAGATTGTCGCATGATGCTTTCAGCCGTGATATATGGTGGTGGTGGAGTGTCGTGGTTGAGGATTATGCTCACAAGTGCATTCTTTGTGTATAGATTCTTGTGGATCTTCCACGCGGCAGCAGTTGTGGACCATCCATTTGAGAAGGTTGGGGCTGTGATGATTACTTCTCGGTTCGATGCTGCGACCCACGGGGAGTCAAACATACACTCGGGGCATATGATGATGGAGAGGTGGGGGTTCTTGGTGGCTTTTTCGAACCACGTCGTTCTGAATCGTTGTTGTGGGTCGGGTATCGTTTTGGAAGCGGTTTTCTGAGCTGGGGTTTTGTGGCA
>JAVCKV010426191.1:0-12477 GCA_032274145.1 Herpochondria borealis | reverse complement strand
TAAAATCTATTTTTTAACTATACACTTAGAACAAAATTTTTAATATGGCCAATAATAAATCTGCAAAAAAACGTATTGAAATTAATAAACGAAATCGATTACGAAATCGATTTTATAAAAGTTCAGTAAGAACTCTTATTAAAGTTTTCTTAAATGATCTAGAAATTTATAAAACTTCTCAAGATCTAACTGATAAAGAAAAAGCCAAAAAAACTTTAAATTCAATTTATAGTTTATTGGATAAAGGTACTAAAAAGCACATTTTCCATAAAAATTCTGCTGCTAGAAAAAAATCACGCCTAGTAAATTCATTAAAAATGGTGTAAATTTTTTTTAAATATTTTAGCTAGAAAATGCAAACAATTTTCTAGCTAAAATGATCTTTGTCTAAAATTCATAGAACAAATTTATTATTATTCAATAACAAAGATTATGAATCAACTAAACTATACTACAACACTTCCTGATTTTATAACAATGCAAAGAGCAAGTTTTTGCTGGTTTTTAACCCAGGGGTTAGCAGAAGAATTACGATTCTTTTCACAAATTCTTGATTTTAGTCAAAATACCGAATATGCTCTATATGGTGAAGAATATGCACTTCTTAAACCACCCTGTACTTTGGCTGTTGCTCGAAAATACAGTGGGAATTATAGAGCGCAACTTGTTATTCCAATTGAAGTAAGAAATAAAAAAACTAACACCGTTTATTTTTATAATAAATTTCCACTTATTACATTGCCCTTAATGACTACAGCAGCAACTTTTATTTTAAATGGTTGTGAGCGTGTTATTGTTAGTCAAATTATTCGAAGCCCAGGTATTTATTTTGAAAAAGTAAAAAATCAAAAGCGACAAAAACCATTTAAACGAAAGTTGTCAACAGAAATTGCAAAATTACGTTCTTTTTTACCAGCAGGACAAGCTTCACTTTCAGATACGGATTTATTTTTTGCAACACCATCGATAAATTACGAATGGAAGGAAAAAACATTAGTAATTATTCCGCAGTGGACTCAAACGTCCGTTTTAGCATATTCGCTAAATTTTTTTAAACAACCAAATATCTCAAATAATTTTTGCCATTTATTATTTACCTTAAAAACATACCAAACTTTTTTACAAATTCCTGAATCTTCTAAAAAAACGAAACTAATTTGCTTATTTTATAAATGGGTAATATTTCTTCAAACAAAATCAACTATTTCTAAAAAAACTTCTCAAACCATTAATTATATTATTCAATATTTTTATTCATTAACAAAATTAATAAATTCTTGTAAAAAAAATAAGCAAACAAATTATAGTAATTCAATATTGAATACTAATAATAATTTAAAGAAATATGCAACTATTACTGAATTTTCTTTAAAATTAGTTCAATTGTATTTAAATAAAAATCTAATTCTTTTAACCAAGTTATCCAATTTAAAAATTAAGAGTTTAGAAAACTTTTCACTGTTAAAACAGAATTTAGAAGATGATCTTATTTGTTATCAAGGATTTGCAAATTCAAATAATTTGTTAAGTTTACGCTCAACAATTTATTTTTCAAAAAGTTTAAAAGATCAATTACGTTATACATTCAAAAAAATTTCGGATATAGGTTATACACCTGATCGTCATCAATATACTAAATCAAAAACTAGATTATTAATTTTTAATGAAGATCATAAGGTGGAGACGAATTATGATAGAAAATATAATGGTAAGGAATTATACTTAGCAACATTAATTCCTGAGTATGGTTCTTGGATTCGTTTTGGATTCCAGAAAAATTTAAAAATTAATCCTTACAATTATCCAATTAAACATCAAGAAGAATACATAACAATTCAATTAGATAAAATAAGTCAGAAATCAGTTCTTTCATTATTGAAAGAAATGGGATTAAGTGATTTAGAAATTTATCAAAATTTAGAGCACCGTGATTTCTTTTATTTTACAAAGCCATTACTCATTCATTCATTAACTTTAGATCAACCTTTATTGAGATTTCAATTATCGTCGAATCATTTTAGTCAAATTTCTGAATTCTCAAGAATCTTCGATCCATCATATTATAGATTAGGAAAAATTGGTCGGAGTCAAATAAACAAACGTTTAACTACTCATATTAGTGAAAGATATCAAACAATTACTTATGAAGATATTTTTGCAATTATTGATAAATTAATAACTTTAACAATTTCAAAAACTGTTCCCGATGATATTGATCATTTAAAAAACCGACGAGTAAGATCTGTTGGTGAATTATTACAAAATTTATTTAGAATCGGATTTCAACGATTAGTTCGTAAATTACGTAATCAAACAAATAATATTGATTCAACTCATTTATTAAGTTTTAATATTGTAAATGCAACAGTAAAGGAGTTTTTTGGATCAAGCCAATTATCACAATATCTTGACCAAACAAATCCTTTATCTTCACTAACACATCGACGTCGGATTAGTGGTTTAGGACCTGGTGGGTTTGAGCGTGATAGAATTAGTTTTTCAGTCCGAGATATTCACCCTAGTCATTATGGAAGAATTTGTCCAATTGAAACACCTGAAGGACAAAACGTTGGTTTAATTGCTTCATTAACAACTTGTGCTCGTGTAAATAAATCTGGTTTTTTAGAAACACCATTTTGGCGAGTACTAAATGGTAAAGTTCTTAAAACAGGTAATCCGATATATTTAACAGCTGATATTGAAGATTTATATAAAATTGCACCTGCAGATATTGCCATTACAAATGATAATTATTTAATTAAAAATGTTATTCCTGTTAGATATAAACAAGATTTTGTCAATGTTTCTCCCTCAGACGTCGATTTTATTGCAATTTCACCAGTCCAAGTTGTTTCAGTGGCTGCTTCCTTAATCCCATTCTTTGAACATGACGATGCTAATCGTGCATTAATGGGATCTAATATGCAGCGTCAATCTGTTCCTTTATTATTACCACAAAAGTCCATTGTTGGGACTGGATTAGAGAATCAAATTGCAATTGATTCGGGAATGACACTTAATGCTCAAATTTCAGGCATTGTTGATTCTGTAACTGCCACTAAAATTACTATTCGAACGTCCGAAGGCCGAAAAGCCAATTACAAATTACAAAAATATTTACGTTCGAATCAACAAACTTGTATTAATCATCGTCCTATTATTTGGAAAGGTGAAGCTATCCAGTCTGGTCAGGTTTTAACGGATGGGCCTGGCATTTGTTCAAGTGAAATTGCATTGGGGCAAAATATTTTAGTTGGCTATATGCCATGGCAAGGTTATAACTTTGAGGATGCTATATTAATAAATGAACGTTTGGTATACGACGATGTTTTTACTTCAATTCATATTGAGCGTTATAAGGTTGAAATTGATAGATCTTCTGATTTGCCAGAACAAACAACAAACAACATACCAAATTTAACAGTAGCTGAAGTTGAAAATTTGAATGAAGATGGTATTATTCGAGTTGGTACATTTGTAAAACCCGGAGATATTTTAGTTGGTAAAGTTAGTGCAAATGATAATTCTGAACAGTTACCCGAGGCTAAATTGTTACGTGCAATTTTTGGGGCCAAATCTAAAGGAGTAAAAGATAACTCATATAGAATGCCCGATGGGGATTATGGACGTATTATTGAAACTATTACATTTAATCGCAGAACCCAATTAACTTATAAATTTGAAAAAATTTATATTTTTATTGCACAAATTCGAAAGATTCAAGTTGGAGATAAAATTGCAGGTCGTCATGGAAATAAAGGAATTATTTCACAAATTTTACCAAGACAGGATATGCCATTTTTACCTAATGGACGCCCCTTAGATATTATTTTAAATCCTCTGGGTGTACCGTCACGAATGAATGTCGGTCAATTATATGAATGCTTATTGGGATTAGCAGGTGATAAATTAAATTGCCGTTTTAAAATATTACCATTTGATGAAATGTATGGTTTAGAAATGTCTCGTATTTTAATTAATAAAAAATTACGCCAAGCATCAATTGTAAATGATGAAAGTTGGTTATTTAACCCTTATGCTCCTGGAAAAATGGTTCTTTTAGACGGTAGAACGGGAAAAGAATTTGAAAATCCTGTTACAATTGGTAATGCTTATATGTTAAAACTCATTCATTTAGTTGATGATAAAATGCACGCAAGAGCTACAGGTCCTTATTCGCTTATTACTCAACAACCTTTGCGTGGTAAAGCGCAGCATGGTGGTCAACGATTTGGTGAAATGGAAGTTTGGGCGTTAGAAGGATTTGGTGCGGCCTTTACATTAAAAGAATTATTAACAATTAAATCTGATGATATGCAAGGTCGTAATGAAACATTAAATGCCATCGTGAAAGGTCAACAAATCTCAAAGTTTGGTATTCCTGAATCTTTTAAGGTTTTGTTACAAGAATTACGTGCAATCGGATTAGATATGAGTACCTATAAATTTGAAAAATTTAGTTCGCAGACTAATTATGAAGTTGAAGTTAATTTAATTGAAAAATATAATTCATTCTTAAAAACATTCTCTCCAGCTTCAAATTTAACTGATATATCATTTTAATCAAACCTATGATACAATTTGTAAAAGAATTTGACTATATAAAAATAAAGTTAGCCTCGCCATTGAGAATTTTACAATGGGCAAATCGACGATTACCCAATGGTCAATTTGTAGGAGAAGTTCAAAAATCAGAAACAATAAACTATCGAACTTTTAAACCAGAAATGGATGGTTTATTTTGTGAACGAATATTTGGACCAAGTAAAAGTTTAGAATGTGCTTGTGGTAAATATAAACGTGTACGTTATGAGGGTTTAATTTGCGAAAGATGCGGCGTTGAATTAACAGAATCACGTGTTAGACGACACCGAATGGGTTATATTAATTTGATTTACCCGGTTGCTCATGTTTGGTATATTAATAGTCGCCCCAATTTTTTAGCATTATTATTAGAAGTTGAAGATAGTGAAAAAACGTTTAATACTGCTTATACAGTTTATTCTGAACGGTGTACTAGGTGTGGTTATTTAAAACCAACAACTTCAACTATTGTTGAACTTTGGGACCAAAGAATTAAAAGAATAAAATTAGCTTCTATTGCTTATTTTATTGCTGAAGATGAAATTTCCTTTTATGGATTACATTGGGATTTGCAACAATACCGATATTTTAGATTAATTGGAGCTACTGATTATCCATTAAAACCATATCCAAAACCTCAAAGTAGACGTTACAGCACACCAAAGTATTTGTTAAAAGCTACACCTAATTTTTTAATAGGTGCGCCATTAATTAAACGTGAGTTAGAACGTTTAAATTTAAAAGTCGAAATTTATCGAACAAGATTGTTTGTCTCTGATTGTACTGAAACATTAAATAAAAGATCTCCTCACTATGATTTTTCTCAATGGTTTAGAAAATGGGAACAACAAAGGTTATATAAACTGCGGGAACAAGCAATTAAAAGAATTCGAATTTTAGAAAACTTAGTAGGAACTGGTGCAAATCCAGCCTGGATGATTTTAACGATTTTACCGGTTATTCCACCTGCATTAAGACCAATGATTCAGTTAGAAGGTGGACGTTTTGCTACATCTGATTTAAATGAATTATACAGACGAATAATTACACGGAATAATCGATTATTACGATTACTTGAAATTGATGCTCCACAATTAATTATTCGAAACGAAAAACGAATGCTTCAAGAAGCGGTTGACACATTAATTGATAATGGAAAACGAGGTAAAATCGCTTTAAGTGCAAATAACAGACCTTTAAAATCGTTATCAGATATTATTAAAGGAAAATATGGTCGTTTCCGTCAAAATTTATTAGGAAAACGTGTTGATTATTCAGGTCGTTCAGTAATTGTTGTTGGTCCAACATTGAAATTAAATCAATGTGGGTTACCTTATGAAATGGCTTTAGAGTTATTTCAACCATTTATTATTCGTGAGTTAATAAATCAAGGTTTAGCGAGTAATATGAAAATTGCTAAAAATTTGATACAACAAAATGAACTAATTATTGATCCGGTCTTAGAAAAAGTATTAACACATCATCCAATATTTTTAAACCGAGCTCCAACCCTGCATCGTCTGGGAATTCAGGCATTTGAACCAATATTGATTCAAGGTCGAGCTATTAAGTTACATCCACTTGTATGTTCCGCTTTTAATGCCGATTTTGATGGTGATCAGATGGCTGTTCATATTCCATTATCTCTAGAAGCTCAGGCTGAATGTTATATGCTAATGCTTGCTCCATACAATTTTTTGTCACCTGCTAATGGTGAACCAATTATTATGCCAAGTCAAGATATGGTATTGGGATGTTATTACTTAACCTTAACAAGTATTCCAAATTTATTAGGATCCAATCATTATTTTGCTAATTTGGACGATGTTATTTTGGCTTACGATCAAGAACAGTTAGAACTTCATAGTTCAATATGGGTACGTTATTTCTCTGATTCAATTGAATCAAAAAATACTTTGAAAGTTCAAACATTAAATGACTGTAGTACAATTGAATATTCGAAAAATTTACAAATTCGAAAAACACCAGAAGGTGAAGTCGCTGTTCAATATATACAAACTACTACTGGTCGCGTAATTTTGAATTATACAATTCAAAAAACATTAAATTTTTTATAATTCTTTAACATCTATGAAAAATTATACATATCAAAATAATTTAATAGGTAAAAAACAACTTCGTGAAATATTAGGCTGGAGTTTTACAAATTATGATTCTATGCAAGCATGTTCATTAGCCGATGAATTAAAATACCTGGGCTTTAAATATGCAACTACTGCTGGAATTTCAATTAGTATTGAAGATTTACGAGTTCCTTTTATTAAAAATTTAATGTTAGGAAAAGCAAATCAAGAAATTGTTAATTCTGAAAAAATTTTTCTAAAAGGAAAAATTACGGAAGTGGAACAATTTCAAAAAATTATTGATACATGGAGTTTGACAAGTGAATCGCTAAAAGATCAAGTTATTAACTATTTTAAAAAATATGATCCCTTAAATTCTGTTTATATTATGGCATTTTCAGGAGCTAGAGGAAATCTATCTCAAGTTCGTCAATTAGTGGGGATGCGCGGACTTATGTCTGATCCTAGTGGTGAAATTATGAATTTACCAATTAAGCATAATTTTCGTGAAGGTTTAACCATCACTGATTATTTAATGTCTGGTTATGGAGCAAGAAAAGGTATTGTAGATACTGCTTTAAAAACAGCTAATTCAGGTTACCTTACACGTCGTTTAATTGATGTTGCTCAAGATATTTTAATTCGTGAAACTGATTGTAAAACAAATCACTCAATTTTAGTTTTAAATTCAGCATTTTCTAAAAAAATTATTGGTCGAATTTTAAATAAATCCTTACAAGACCCGATCACTTTAAAGATAATTGCTGAAAAGAATGTTCAAGTCACTCCTTTGTTATTTCAAACATTAAAAGAAAAAAAAATACCTCAATTATATTTACGTTCACCGTTAACTTGTAAATTATATAGAGCAATTTGTCAACAATGTTATGGGTGGGATTTATCCACGGAAAATCTTGTAGATATTGGTGAAGCTATTGGGATTTTAGCCGGTCAATCTATTGGTGAACCTGGAACCCAGTTAACTATGCGAACATTTCATACAGGCGGTATCTTTACATCAGAAGCTCGGCAACAAATTATTAGCCCGGTAAATGGTGTTATTCGTTTTTCGAAATTTTTAGAAACAGTTGTTTTAAGAACTAATCGCGGTGAAGAAGTTTTGGTAACGAAAACCTCAGGGTTTTTAATTTTAATTCCATATTCTTTAAATTTAAAAATTCGTAAGATTGAAATTTCAAGAAACACAATTTTATTTCCAAAACATAATCAATATATTCAAAAAGATACAGTTATTGGGGAATTAATTAATACTAATAAACAATTGAAACGTGAAATAAAACCAATTGTTTCTAATACATCTGGGGAAATTATTATTCCAAAATTAAAAACGCGTTTAAATAGTTTAAATAATAATAAATTAATATGGTTATTATTTGGTCAATTATATAATAGTCCAAATAATTCATATATTAATTTTTATTCGGATTATAAACTTAATAAGGATAGTTACATATTTCGGACTAAAATCGTAAATTCTTATTCTGGATTTATTACATATACGAATTTAAATAAAACTTTATATGAACGTCAAATTTTAATACAAAATAATATTTATTCATTAGTAAATACTAGTTTTCAGCATTTTTTTAAAAATATTGGAAATTCAACAAGTGTCTTAAATTTTGAAAATCGGCAATATTTTCTTCATACAACTATTAGAAATTTAAAAACTTATTTAAAAGTTACGCGTAAACAAAAATTTGCAAAGTTAATCACAAATGCTTATTTAACAAAAACAGGCGGGATTTTATTTTATGATTGGCGAACAATCACTCGGTTTAATAATTTAAAATATAAAGTCGCTTTTTGTGATCATAAAAATGATTATCAATTATTAATTAATAATGATAATAATAAAAAATCGAAGTTTAATTCGAAAAATATTAATAAAAAAGATGTCACTCGAACTCCACAAAATCACGTAAAGCAAAAGAATAGTGTATCAAAAAATTTGCATAGAACATTAGTTTGGTTGGAGGAAGAAACACATAACCTTAATTGTGAACCAAATGTTTTATTAGTAAAAAATAATGATTTTATTTCAAAAAACTTTGAAATAACGCCAGATTGTTTTTCAAAAACATCAGGTTTAGTTATGATAAATCAAAAAAATAATATTATTCAAACTTTAACGATTAAATCAGGATTAATTTATGAAGGCAAAAAAATATCATTAAAAGTAACACGTAGAAAAACCTCATCAAAAGCAAAAAAACTATTTTTTCCGGGTGAACAGATTTTTTCAACAATAACCATAATAAATCCATCTTTATGTGAACAGATTAATGCAAAAAATGGTGCTCAATTATTAATTCGATTAGTTCAACTTTATGAGTTTCCTCATGTCCAAAAAATTCATCGAATTTTGAAAACTCGAAATTTGATTCAACAAAATGTCAAGATTCATGTAAATGCAAATTTTGTTTATCAAACAAATCAACATATTCAAACAAACCAAACTCAGAATTTAATAACAGAATTTTTATATCTTAAAATCGACAAATCTATTTCAAAAAATTTATCCATTGAATTAATCAATAATTTAAAATCTAAATCAGTTGATTTTGCAATTATTAACAAACTAAATTTAAATAATTATGTATCGCCGATTTTAAAATATAAGAATCTACAATCATGTTCACTATTTCAAAAAAGTCAATTTATTGATAGTTACACAACTTTAATTTATTTAGAATCATTAATATCGAATCCTGTAGAAATTGTAAAATTTAAAATTACTCAACAAGATATTAAACAAATTTTATTAATTTCAAATGATAATTGTATTCGTATTGAAAAAACAAATCTTCCTCTCAAACGAATTAATGATTTTGTAATTAATAGTATAAATACAAATCATGTTGGCAAGATTATCATTGAAAATGATAAATTTTTTACTATTCAAAAGGGTCGGCCTTATTTTTTCCCGAAATGTAAAACTAATGAATTAAATACACAAAGTAAATTACAATATAAAACAATTCCCCTAAAACGAATTCAAAAACAAATAAAAACAAATAAAAAATTATTTTTAAATAATTATGATCGCCTAAAAATTTTAGTTGAAACAGATCCAAAAACATGTTCAAATAATATCCCAGATTGGGAATCTGTTAGTGATAAAGTGGATTTTTCTTTAAAAATTAAATTTTCTAAAATGTTTTTAAAACAAAATGGGAAATTATACAGTTCTATGATTCCACGGTTTTTTAAACAATTTACTCTTGGGTCAAAATCAACAACTCAGATTGGGAAATCATTAATAAATTCAAATTTATTTACCTATCCCAAAAGAGCACAGTTGAAATTGGATCGTACATTATTCATTCGAGATTATGAAATTGATGTTCCTAATCCTAAAAAGTCTTCGTTGACGCTTCTAAAATTTATGGAATATCCATTTACTAAATCGACTAAATCCATTGGTTTATATTCAATAACAGAAGACTTTTTTGAACAAGAATTAAATAGCGTATTTTGTCAGAATAATCAGTTTTTAGAAGATGGCGATACCATAGGTTTATTAAATCTTGAGAAAGAAATTACGGGAGATATTGTACAAGGTTTACCAAGAATCGAAGAAATACTCGAAGCTAGAAAAAAAAATCAAGTTGTTAAAAGAATTCCAACTAGTCAAAAAAAGGGATTATTAACTCAATTTACAAGTCTCGATAAAAATTTTGAATTTCATAAATTAGGAACACCTATTAAAGAAAATGAAAAAATAAATCCTCATAAACTGATAAAAGTTTACTTTAATTATTATGGTTTTATGAAACCATTTTTTTGTGATAAGCAAAAGTCTGTTCGATATGGGCGATTAATAAACAACTTTGAAGGTAATTATAAAAGTTTTAAGAAAGTTCAATCATTTATTTTAAACTCTGTACAGGGAGTTTATGAATCTCAAGGTGTGACAATTAATGATAAACATATAGAGGTTATTATTAAACAAATGACTACAAAAGTTTTAATTACAGATGAAGGTGATACTCCATTATTAAAACGTGAGGTGATTGATTTATATCATATTCAATATATTAATAAAATAGTTGAAAAAGAAGAAAAACAAATTGCCTATTATTTACCTTTATTATTTGGAATAACACGAGCAGCTTTAAATAATCCTAGTTTTATTTCTGCTGCAAGTTTTCAGGAAACCACGCGAGTTTTGACAAAAGCAGCTATTGAAGGTCGAATTGATTGGTTACGAGGATTAAAAGAAAATATAATTATTGGTCATTTAATTCCTGCAGGTACAGGTTCACGTAATTTTAAAACTAGTTTTAAAAAACCGGCTTTAATAGCCTAGAAAAGGTTTTATAAATTAATAGCAATATATTTACTATAATGGTTTTTTTTAGTTAGATACCGTTAAATAATACATTTTACTTAAACAGCAATCAGAATTTCGGTATGCTGAAAATTTAATTTATTAACTCATCTAATAACACAATTTAATAATGCGACAAAGTTATAAATTAAATAATTTTTATCTTCTCTCCAATAAAATTATTTTAGATAAGGATAGTTGTAACAAAAATTTTTCAAATTACAATTTTGAATTTACTAGTTTTTTATATAGTGAATGTTAACATTTAACTTTGAGAAATTGCCGTTTCTGGAATGTCAATTTTAAAAAAGTAGAATCTGACTATTTTCTCGATTCTGATTTAGTATCCTTTAGTTTGCTTAATTGCAAACTGAAGACTATATATTTTAATGGCCTATAATTCACCTATCTAAAATTGCAGAACAGTAACTTGTAACATTCTTACTTTTCAAGAATTTTATTCGTTAATGGAAAAATCAACTGTGAAAAGGATAATATTTGATGGAGACTCTTATCGATTAATTCTATTTAGAGTTAAAGATTTTTTAGATGTATCTCATTTCCATTACAATTCCCAAGATGAATACTCCCCCGTCTGGAGGTCGACCTAGTCGAAATGTGCCGGGTGTAAATCCATACCGTACACCGCCCAAAGTAGTTCCAGGAGTGGGTGCAGCAGCTAACCCTAATCCAGGTAATGGTGGTGGAGCTGCTGAATTCGATGATCAGTGTCCTGTTCCAAAAAAAGAACAATCACAAGAATCGAATACTCCTAATCACGGTTCGAATTCAAAAAGTAAAAAAAAGAAAAAACAGTCGAAGTTGGATAAGTTAGCAAAACCTGATTTGACGTTAGAAGCTAAACAGAAATTACTAGAAAATCCTCAACTTTTGGAATTATCAATTGATCCTAGAAATGGTCAGATCGATAAACAATCATTTGACGAGGCTGAATCAATTATGCAAACTAAACGGGAAACTGGGCTATTTGACGATGCACGAAGACCTAATAGTGAGAAAGGAGAACGCGATATTGACTTTATATTGTCCGGCTCTCTTTATGATGAAGGCGATATAAAAACGCCTAAAAGTTTTTTCGATACTAGGAAGGGTCCCAAAAAACCTATTCCACAAGATATGCTAGATTATTTAGCGAAAGAGTCCGGTGCTAAAAGTATACTTCAAAAACAAGGCTCTGAAAGCTGTTTGCATATTCTAGATTTAAAAGACATACAGTCACATCAAAAAGAATCTTATAAAGCAAATTTCCTTCAAGGAGCACGAGAAGCTGATCCGGAGCTAGCTAAGCATATTATCGTTCAAAACGATTAAAATAATTGTAAAGTCAAATAATTAATTTAAAATGAGAAATTTATTAAATCAAATAATTGAAGAAATTGCTGGTCCTATCGTGCTTCTTGACGAATCTTTTTCAAATGAAACTATTTCTGATAA
>JAVCKV010426080.1:0-12112 GCA_032274145.1 Herpochondria borealis | reverse complement strand
TTAGAGCAACGAGAGACTGATGTTTATAGAGCTCGGAGCTCGTTTCATTTTCACCAACGCGCGCGATGCGTTTACCTGATACTTTCGATCCTCTCCAGTCTAAAAATAAACTATTTTTGATTTACCTTCGGGACCATCAACGCGATTGCTGAACGACTGGTTGCAATCGTTCTCCAACACTACGATCACACCAACCGCGTTTTGAGGGAGAACATTGGCAAAATACACCTGCCAATAGACCAAAGTGTCGAAGACTGCGACCATCTTGCGTGATGTGGAGTTGAAGCTGTCGTAGATCGGATAGTACAAGTCGGAGACAGGGCCATCTTCGTAGTCATTGCCTCCTCCCTTCCAGCGATTGAGAATGAGGTTTAGCAGTGGTTTGCGTCCAAATACCTCGGGATCAGTCTCATCCGAATAGTCAAACGCACGCGATGTCACAACGCGCTCGGTTTCCAGGATTGCAAGCAACTCGTTGGTATGTGAGGGTCCCTTAATAGCATTGAAGTTGACCAAGTCCCAAAGAGGCAGAGCCGGTGCCCACTACCAAACAGGGAAGTCTAAGTGGGCAAAACGGGGGGTGCACACGAAGGTTAGTCACAAGGTCCCTGTAACGAGTCTATTCTTTCACACAAGGGGTACTTACATGGACCAGGACCGTCCTCAGGGCCAACTTCGGCTCCCAAAGGCTGATAGATCTGCTCAGGAATACTGGGTCCGCTACTGTTCCCGTTTCTCACGTCACCAATATAGCTCTCTATAAAGACAAGATCAGCTTGTTCATCTTTCTGCCCAACACTTCCCTCGTCATCGATACGTCCCAAGATCTCTTGCTGGCGAATCTCAAGGCCTTCTTGAATCCAGCCCTGGTTGTCCAGCGCGTACTCTTCCCATGCTCCCCGGGTTTGCATAGTAACAATAGGGAACATGAAGATGGCCACAACCTCGGCTAGATCCATGGCAGTAGAAGCACGACGTTCGTAGTCTGGTAGCGTCACTAGCGGAAATGTTGCTCCAGTGTTCACAGCGTGAGACGTGTAGGCCTGCGAAAGACTCTCAATGGCCTTGATACGACGTGCTGCGTTGGTTTTGAATGCATCCACAACTTTGGAGCTGTGATCGGCAAATGCGCTCTCGAAGCGTTCACGCTCGCTTTGCCGAGCATACCGATACACAAGGACACATACCGTAGCGGCGACGGTTGCAATGGTGAAGAAGACGAACACACGAAGCCAGGAAATCGCCGTCGTCTCGCGCTTCGCCAGAGATTGATCCCTCGCCTGTTTCTCTTCTCTATTGTCTGACTGAACGTTTTCCCCATCCACGCTACGTTCCATGCCATGCAAAGCCCTTGCCTCCTTGTTGGAGGTTAGACCGTCATGGTCCCTGCTGCTGTTCTTGAACATGATATTTATAAGCCGACTGAGAGTGATTCCAGGAGTTTTATGAGGTCTTCACGAGGACGTCAAACATAAATCGGAGGGAGAGAGAAAGAAACTGATCAGAGAAATGTTGGGGGTGGGTTGCTAGCTAGTTTGCTATGGGTCATAGCACCATTTTCATTTGGCAGTAAGTGATATATCAAGTGGGATACAAAGTCACCAAAATGTAGTCCTCTAACACCATATTTCGGTCCGGTTTGGCAATTGACGAGCAATACTATCGATTGAGAAATACCACATACCTACGTAGTGCTCCTAGTAGCGAGTACTACTAGTAGTTAGTTCAGGTGAACCGATACATGTACTACAAGTATGCTACTAGTACCATGCTACCCCTACGGTACTGCTATAGTAGTAATGTAGTAATACTCTCTATCTCTCTCCAGTATGAAACCTGCCGTACCGGTACGTCGAGTCCGCCGGTACGGTAGCTATCAAGATTTAAGATTCATTCGATTCGACGGTCGATATTGAGCAAGCACAGCTGTATTACTTGGAGCACTGTGCTAGCGTGCTACTAGCTAGTAGTAGCAGGCGGATTTAAAACTATACTTCCTTTTTGGTTTGGATTTACAAGCCCATAAGATACATAATACATGTACTAGTAACGGGACATATACATATGTCATCGAATGACCTACTACCGGTAGTACTAATAATGCCTTCTTCGTGCAATTGATTCGTACTACCAGTAGTAGCGCAACTTAACGCGCACCGCTGCGGTGCTACTAGTTACTAATACATGTACAGTGTACTACATGTACTAGCTAGTACAATCGTACCGGTAGTAGTAGTAAAAAAACTCCAAAAGATCTCGTCTCAGCCCTCGGAAACTACATGTACCATGCATGCAATGTGAGCTGCATCTCATGTGGCAGAATACTGCACACCGTCAACGGTGGGGCGGAAGTTGAATCGAATCTATTTGCAATTGACTATGTCCGCATAGACATTCCAATTCCAATTCCTCACAGGGCAGGGCAAATGCTAAATGCTAGCTGGTGAGCTGAGGAAACGGTTGCTGGTTTATGAGTTGCCTTTGGCTGAATGACAATGGATGGCACAGAATTTAGACTTCAGGTTCAAGGAATGCATGCATTTCCACCCAGCTGACTGGTTTGCTACCGCTACTTAGTATGTTGTGGTCTCGTCCCTGACATGAAGTACAGCTGTAGTACTATTAGTTGTTACTGTAACACAGCTACCCCAGCTGCTACCCCACATTATGTAACCCTCCGGGAGTGCGCCAACCCTGTGAAGTTGGCGAAGGAATAACTGCTGCTTAGCTGGCTTGCTTATAGTGGCTAGTACAATAGCTACCAACTACCCACCTAGTAGAGTAAGCATACTACTACTACTACTAACACACAGCTGCTAACTTTGGATAAGGTAAAGGGTTCAGGGTGTACAGGTTTAAGGGTTTAGAGTTTTATTCTTCAAAGGGTCAAGGGTCGAGGGTCTAAGGGGGCTGCATCTTAAAAGATCCCAGAGCCTGGTGGGACCTACAGAGGTCCAACTTTCTGTGTGAGCGAGGACAAGCTACGCTCGACCAGACGAGCTAACACAAGTTCAGACAAAGAAGAAGAGGGTGCGGAGAAACTTGGCAGTTTACTGAGCCACACTTCTCCCGCACTCCAAACAGAGCTGGGCTGGCGAGCCAGAGACACTTCCCAGTACGGTAGGGTGAGTGCATGGATCGTCAACGCACGGTGGCCATTCCATAGCCACAGGCAAATAAGGGAGAAATAGGATGGGAAAGAGAAGGCAATCCCAGGACCTAAGGTGTGACCAGACCGGGGTGTGCAAGCACATGGACGAAGGTTCCAGGGGCTTTGTTGGAGATTCCCAGGGTGGACCGGAGTTTGGGGTGCAAATGTGTAAGTCCCGTGGTCCAGCATGCACTGAGAGAAGCTGATACGGTGTGTGGCAGCTTGAATTCGAAGATACCGGAGCATGGCGTCTGACTTCCAATGGCCAAGGAGTTGGATCATGTCTTTGTCGACAGTGCGGTAGCGCCGCCAGGGCACAGGCCTCTGGTGGAAATGAGGTGCGTCGGGTATGCCGGTGTGTTCTTCGAAGTTTTCGGCAACGATTCGGAGGGCACAGGTGAGCAGATTGCAGCTTGCTGGAGGCTTGCCAATAGGTGCTGACCAGAGTGTCGACAGGCGCGTCATGTGCCCTAAGGTGCGCAGCAATGCGGGCCAATGCTCTAGCAGGACAGAGCAGTGGGTCATTATAAAGAAGAAGCCAGCTGTGAGCATGTCCACTGCTGAAGTAGATAGGCGGGCATCATGTGCTGCATAAGAAATGGACATAGGCTCACAAGTTCGTTCTTTGCAGGAGAATTAGAAATCTGAACCGTCTAATGTCAGCTCCTCGAGAGAATACTGTGCAGCATCACAGGGTGAACAGGCTCGAAGGCAGGTTGCTACGGAAGTTCATGAGAGATGTTGTACCGACTGATGTGCCTCACTCGCTCGCTGTGGGCTGTGCAGGTTCTGCTGTTGTATCTTGGTTCTTCACAAAAGAGACGTACTTGGCTGGCCTCAAGAGCCAGAAGAATAAGCCGGCAATGATGAGGTCGATGGTGGTCGGGTTAGCTTGATCTTCCAGTTGGTCATTGATATTGAGGCCATCGTAGAGGGCCCGGATGATGGTGATGTTGACCGGGTAGGCTCTCTTCGCCAGGTCGTCTTCGTTGCGTAGGGCTTTGAAGAAAGAAGCGTGTAGGGGATGGTTCTTGGTCTCGTCGCCTTCGACTTTTCGGAAACCGGGTAACCCAAGTGGATGATCCCCGTGCCCACTACTACAAGGACTTCCGCTGCTGAGCCAGCTTTGACAGGCTTGTCAGTGCAGTCGGCGGTGCGGTATTGGACGCCGTAGACCAAGAGGTAGCAGAGTTTGTTCTCTTGCTGGCCAGCGACATCACTGAGGTGAGGCTGCTTCCAATCCCGTTCTTCCTTGACATTGGCTGGGTTGGGCAGGTGTCGGACCTGGCTGTAGGGTAGGACAACTCAGAAGCTGTTCTCAATGAATTGGGCCATCTCCTCTCGTAGGAAATTGGAGTGCTCGACAGCAGAGTGGTGACAGCCTTGCTCGATGCGCAGGTGAAGGTCTTCGACTCCATCCAATGAGGTTATGGCAGGGACGCTCTTGTCCCTCCAAGTGAGTGGATAACTTGGCTGCGGGTGTTGGACTTGCTCCACGTTTGGAGCTCCTAGATAGGATTGGCCATGGAAGCCAGTGACAAAGGACTCCCAGGACGACGACTCATCGTAGGAGGTAGCATACTGATTGGATCGGAGTGTTTTGGTGCTGACAGGTTTTCTACTTACTAAGGGTTTAAAAGCAACCTTGTGGGGAATGCTGCTAGCCATGGAGATCGGCTTGGAAGAGGAGCACAATAGACACGTTCTCTTTTGAGGCGGTGGAGGCAAGCGAGAGAGCTGACTGATAGGAAGATGGAGGCTTCTTCGGGCACTGCTTTGGTGGTTCAGGACATGTAGTGATGGTGGTGATAGGTTGCTGAGGTTGGGAGCCCATGGCTGCCTCCTTCGGGGGATTTACATAGTTGGCCTGGACACGTCTTCGGTCATGTGACTGTGTTACTCTAGCGGGTGCAGGTGGGAGAGGCCTCATCCAAAAGGAGGGACAAGACTTCACCGTGTGCTCAAGAGAGACCACTCAGGGATGTGGGTTCGCAACACCGCAGCAGACATCCATCATGACATGGAGGGCTTGGATGGTGGCGTGGTTGTAGAGCTTGTGCTGGGTCTTGCGTTTGCAAGCACCAGAGCACTCGCCTTTACAGGCCCACGAGAGACAAACCGGCTTGTCTCCGAGCGTCGGAATCTCTGCGCCCTGTTCTCCCCCAGCATAGTGGTGATGCTGGTGTGACCACTATTAGTGAATCGGCTAACCAGTCGAACGGTGCCTGCCTGCTGATGCAAGGACTCACAGCCTGCATCCCAGATATCAGTGGGAGCTCAACCAGCACGGCAGGGATCTTTTGGGGCCGAGATCATGGCACACCATAGGGTAGGCAAGTGGCAGAGACCATCGCCTCCTTGATGATGTTCCGAAAACTCGGCACTGCTGGTGTCTCACCCATCAAGATCCAAGAGACATCCTGCTGGATGCTATAGAGAGCTCGGCACACGCCAGTGGCGGTGTTTTCTGCCGACTGTTCGACCAGGTGGTGCAGGCAGGGCCTAATCTGGACTACAGCACCTCGAAGTACCGTGATGAGTCCCATGGAAGACATGATCACCACCGAGAAGCCATAGAGCTTATCAACAGCTACATAGGGACTGCTAGGAAAGCGGCAGTCTCTAGTGGCCAGTACTGCTGCATCCGCCAAGAAGAGTGAGGCGGAAGACTCAACAGTTGCTGCTTGCACCACACGGTTGTGGGCGTCATGGGCTCCTTGATGACTTCCGCAGACAATGGAGAAAGGAGAGACCTTTACAGAAGGTCAATTCTTGGTTTCCTGGAGTGTAGTGGCAGAAGACTTCTTCCACTAGCTGGGTGGTAGCTAGAGGGGCTGAGCCAGTGGTGAGCGGAACAACTGATGCATTGGCTCTCTGGTTGAAGACCGACTGGAAAGGGCATATTCTCAAGTCTTAGAAGTCTTCACCAGTAGGAGATGGGCTTCGGAAAGATGGGCATCATCGGCCACACTGTACATACAATGCAGACAGAGAGCCAATGAAGGTCCAAATTTGTCGGTGAACGACTTGTCGAGGAAACTGCTACAGGTGTTCAGCGAACGACAGAATAGCGGCAGCAACTGTGTTACGGCCACTGGCAGAGTCAATAACGACAGCAACAAGAGGCTGGTAAGCTGCAACGGGAGATTCCCATAGTGTGGTGTCGCCTAGGAGAGTTTTGGATGTTTCCGGACGAGGCACGATAGAGGCCATGGTCAAGTATTAATGTAGTTAATTCGTTAACTAGAAAAGTACGAGAACTGATGCCGATACACCAGTTAAAGACTATTTGCTAGATTGATTCGAATTGTTCACCGATGTGATTTGTAAGCTATTGGAGAGCTGAAACCTTTCAGGTTCAGTTCAACCTTTCAACCGCTGGAATAGAGGGGCAACCTGGTAGGCCTTGGCTTTGTACCAAGGTTATGTCAGGCTACACACCAATTGTAGTAATGTAGTAATGCTGTACCGGATTCTTCTGAGGTCTACTTCAACCTTTTGAAGTAACTGGGTAAATGTCAGTCTTGCAATATCGTCGGATGGCTTAAAGGCCTATCTTGCTTGGCAGAAGAATGCCTGCATGTAGTAGGAGCAGGTCTTGGGAGGCTGCGGTATAGTTGCAGTGTAGTAGAAGAGTATCAACCGTGTTCCGAGCGAAATCACTGCTTGTTTGCCAGTGATTAGCTAAATCCTGTGTGGGAATACTTGAGGAGCTGAAAGATCTGACTGGTTTGATCTTTCGTGTAAATGCCGGCAACAAAGTCGCGTCAGAGGTCATAAGCGACCGATAATGACTGGCTGCAAGGTAGCTGGGCTGTCAGGGCATTTCTTGTCCAAGTGACTGCCTGCACTGCAAGATGGTAGGGCTGAAAGCCGCGGATGGGTGACACTGTGGTGGGGTTGATTGCTCCTGGTTGATAAAGTTGTTTGACAGCGGGCCTCCTTCTTCGTGTTGATTGTCAGTGATACAGCACACTATGGGGCCCTACGGGGTGCACCCTATGGGATTTGTGCTGGTGGCTGTGGAGTGATTTGCCAATGAGGGAGCTACCCTTATTGTTGGAGCACCTATGGCGATGGAGGTTCCTCCGGTTGTAGCTATTACTAGTGGTCGGGCTCCCAGCCAGCCAGTGATAGGACTTGTTATGGATGGAGTTGGAGACACTGTCCCTTGCCATAGGTACATTATTAGTATATTTGCAAAGTACACCAGCTGCTATTTTTGGATAAGGTAAATAGCTCCAGGTGTACCGGTAAGGTTTTATAGGTCTAAGGGTTTAGGGTTTCCATTCCTGTTGTGATTACTAGTAGTCTCATCAGGCGTTTTAGGGTTTATGGGTCAAAGGGTCAAAGGGACAACGGTCAGGGTCAAGGGTCAAGGGTCAAGGGTCAAGGGTCAAAGGTTGCCAGATCAACTAGGTCATCCTCTGTTACCACGCTTGTCAAGCCATTGAGACACATTCATTTGAATGAGGTCTTTTAGCTCAGCCTGGGATTCCTTACTCCTCACAGTGTTGAGAACCTGAACCCTTTCCTTTCTTTGGTTGGGTTTAGGTTCAGGGGCTTGGTTACCTGTGTCCATGGTGTTGTTCCCAGGTTTTGCATCCTTGGAATCACCCCCAATAAAAGAACAATAGGGACACCTGTGCTGATGGGAGCTGTCTCATTGGGTGAATTGGTGGTGGTGGGGCTAACACTGAAAGTTGCAGGAGCCGTAGTGCATGCTTAAGAGCGCCAGCCAGTGGTGATAATGGGAGGGAGTGCCAGTGGCCGGGGCACCTGTGTGGTGGTGGGAGCTGCTGTGATGGTGGAGCTGAATCATTCTGTGTGAGCGACTCAATCTATAAGGCATTTAGATGCAGCTGCTGTATGGAAAGTGCTCCTTATTCAAAGTGCAAGCTTGTGGGTGTCCTCACGCCTCTCATGTGTATGGGGTTCTAACGGTATCAGCTGGTTAGGGCTTAGGGCAATGGCGTAGCTAAGCTGTCACATTACGGGACCCATTAGCTGGGAACGTCTCGAGTTGGAGAGGGAGTGTGCCAGTAAAGGGGGGCAACTGCTCTAGTAGACGAACTGGTGGTGAGGATGTTGCTGGGTGATCCAGGAACCACAGTGGCTGTGTGTACTAGTGCTGGGAGGAGTGGGGGCACCTGGCTGTCTGGGAGCTGCCTCGTTGGGTGAATTGGTGTGTTGGAGGACAGATTCAGGATCCACAGAGGGCCGGGTGTACCCGTGATGCGAGTGGGGGCACCTGCGTGCTGGGAGTGTATTATGTGGGTGAGCTAGTGGTGGGGTTTATACTTGAAAATCCTTTGGAAGTGGGGAGACCCATGGGTCCCAGTGGGTGAATCCGTGGTGGGATCGTAACTGGGAGACTGCCCAGAGGTTGGAGCTCCACCCAGCATAGGTGAGCCAGTGGTAGGAGTGGTAGTAGTGTTAGTAGTGGTAGTGCTTGGGGCGCACCAGTGGACCAGTGGTGCGAGAGGGAGCAAGTGCCTGTGCTGGAAACACCAGTTTTGGGAATGACACTTGGGCATTAAAGAGTCACAGTGCGTTGATCAGCACTGGGAGTTGGTGTGCCTGCACTGGGTGCGGGCTGACACTGGGAGATCGTAGCTAGGTAAACCCTTTCGTTGTGGGAGTTACAGTGCTGGGAGTGCTGGGAGTCACAGTGGGCAGACCAATGGTGGGTGTGGCTGCAGCTACAACTGCATTGTATTTGGGTGGGGGGGGGGGGGGGGAGATTGCTAGAGACCCATGGGGTTGAAGGCGGAGGATAAAGTACGTTCATAGGAAGCCTATGCCGGTACCAATTTTCCCAACGCACAGACAGCCAAATGAAGTTTCTTGCGTGTGTGTCCACAACTACAGATTTTACCTCACTGCAGCTTTCATGTAGACACTATTGATTATACTACACGAGCACATTTGAATCAGGATGATCAATTCTGATTTTAAATTAGATGAGGTGGCACGGGCAAAACAAAAAGGGTGCTACTTTTAAGAGTTCATGATGACCATCTAAGTCTATTTCAGCGTGACCCAGATGTAGATAATGGTTGTAATTCCACAGTGTAAATGGGAGCAAAAATCAACGGGGATTCGAACTGCTGGCATTTTTCTTACATATGTATAATCGGCCAATCAGTGGTGTGGTAGATATTTGACCATGAGGATCCTTTCACTTCAACAAAACACCATGACGGAGAAAACAAATGTTGGTCCTCCATTCTTCTTCATAATATAACACAACAAAATGATGCTGCATACAATACAATGGGTGGTACTCAGAAGGCTGAAGTGTCAAAAGCCATGGAGGGATGTGATATTGAAAGAATAGCAGTGATTATCAGGCAGTTCTGATCATCACGACCATATATTTCCTGTTGTCCTTTGAAGGTCAGGTGCAACAATCATAGGCTTCCTATGCCCGTACTTTCTCCTCTGCCTTCAGCCGACGGAGCTCTGGTAAACTGTGTTTCGGCTTGTTAGTTGCACTGGACCTGATAGCAACAATAATAATAAGCACAAAGTCCAAATTCACCGCATCCGCGGGCGTCGCTCCGGGCAAGTAAACCACTTATGGTAATTAACCTGCATAATAACAAGCAACCACGAAGGATCTCTGCGCCTCTAGCGGACTACCTCCTTAAGAAGGACGCTCCTGGGAAGTAAACCGGTTGTGGTTATTCCACTACATGATAACAAGCAACCACGAAGGGTCTCTGCGCCAGAAGCACTCTTCCTAATACACAACAACACACAAAGATCGATCGCTTGCATTTGGATAGAGGCAGGCTGCTTTGGTTGAGGATGAAGGATACGATATAGTGTTGGGGTTAAACCTTATCCCTATCATTAGGTCAATAATCCTACGCAGCCTGGTCTGGCCGTCAGTGCGTCAGTTGGTCCAGCCTTCTGTCCTGTATGTACCAGACACCTACATACGGTGATCCATGCTGGTTAATGGTCCAGCCCTCGTACGGATTCACCTGCCATATTTTATAGACCAACCCTCGGTCGTACCTCCCTCTTTTAGGGTTGGCGATACGTGTACTAGTACCGGCTAGCTAGCTAGCTAAACAAGGTAGATTTAAGAAGGCATCAGTGGACAGGGTTAATGTTACATTATTGGCCAAATCACGACTCGACTAAATCGACTCAACTTGATTGGCGCCCCCTCCCTCCAATGCAAGTCAGTCGACCGAACAATGCCATTTTTTCTTGTCCGTTGCTTGTTCCTTCTTCGGCTTTTGATGAGAGAGATCTTCTATCGATCTCACCTCAAAATCGTCTCTAAGTAATATTTTAACCACAAATTCAATAACAACCACATCCACACCAACCGCAACCATGTTGAGATTATCCGTAGGAGCCATCCGCAAGGGTAGCCAAGTACAGAATAGTAGAGCCGCCACTGCTGCCACTTCATCATCGGCGTCAACTCATCATCAAGAGCAAGGTTCATCTTCAGTTTCCTCAGGCTTCTCGGCCTCACCCTTGCCTGCTCAACTACTATGTCATTGGAGCCATCAACAGAACCAGCAGCAGCAGCAGCATCAGCAGCACCAACAACAACGCAGCTACTCCCAACTGACTCAGCCTCTCCATTACCCACGCCTACCCTCCAATAATATCAATATTTATAATAATAATTCTCTCCTAGGACAAAAGAGCAACCCTCTTCAACTCCTGTCGCGCCAATGCCACCCTCATCAACATCAACATCAGCAACAACAAATCCGCACCAAGGTATTTGTCTCGAGTCACAATGACTTGAACGTTACCTCCAACCAAATTCTGGATCATGTTGCCAGCCGTGGCATTACTATGAACAATTCCCGCGTCACGAGCACTCATGTGGTGTTTCAAGAATGTCCCTTTTGCACCAAGCCCACAGGCGGTAAGGTATCCAACCACTACAAGTGTTACGTGAGTCTTGGAGGCGGAGCCTACTTTTGTCATCGCTGTGGCGAAAGTGGAAGTTGGTTCGATTTCAAGGCCAAGTTGAGAGGTTATGAAAACAGTGTCACTCCCATGGGGGAAGGCTTGTTGCCAAAACCAGGGAGTAATCCTGCGGCTGGTACTAGTGATATTAATGAGGGTCGTGCAGCAGCAGGAGCACCAACATATGTCAAGAGGTCCAACAATAGTAGCAACAAGAAAAACTCGTCGTCCTCCTTGACAGCACCAGTGAAACCCTTGCCCATGCCCAAACAGCGCATGGCGGGCTTTTACAGTATCAATTTACTGGATAGTGGTAAAAGTGACAGTGGCAATACTACGGGGGGCGACGATGACAGCAATGCCGCACTCACCTATCTGACCGAAACCCGGGGTTTTACTATCAACACACTCCGCAAATATGGCGTCGGCACGGCCCCCTACAGTTTTCCTAGTGACAAACACAATGGTCAATACGTCGAGGCCAAGTGCATTACCTTTCCTTGGATGATGTCCAACAAGGATATCAAGGAACAAGAGGAACTTCGGGGTTCTACCTACGAGCCAGAAAAGGGCGAATTGGAGGGTGACGATGACAGTGTGACACGGCGCATCAAGATCCGTGCCCTTGAAGAAAAGGGATGGCAACGATTGGACCCGGCCGGTGGAGGATGGGGGTTGTTTGGAATGCATACCATTGGAGATGATGTTAAAGAAGTTGTGCTGACAGAAGGAGAATATGATGCCATGGTAAGTAATACATTTACATGGTAGTGTGTGTGTGTGTGTGTGTGTGTGTGTCAACGAGAACTGCTTGCTTGCATGCTTGCTTGCCCGTGTATACAATTTTCTCAGCTTCATTGCCCATTCCATTTCATTGCTACACCAATATACAGGCAGTCAACCAGGCTACTGGGCGACCTGCTGTGTCCTTGCCCAATGGGTGTCGGTCAATGCCTATGGAGATACTTCCTATGCTGGAAAGGTTTGAAAAGATTTATCTCTGGATGGATCACG
>JAVCKV010425969.1:0-12480 GCA_032274145.1 Herpochondria borealis | reverse complement strand
GCGTGCTCTAAGTTAGTCGCTTTAAGACACTTGTAGTTAATTAGTTTGATAGGTAAGCCGCGCTTCTGACGATCTACGCGAGCGCTTAATAAAGAGTAATTTACCTTCGTATCTACGTGCCGCGTGCTGAAGCGCCGTGCGTCCGTTGAACCTCCTTGATTTGGCCACTCTCGTGACGTGAGGTGTCACGAGAGTGGCCAAATCACATTCACTTGTCGCCATCTCTTTCGATCTCAGCGCATCTACTTTTCGTGCAAAAACTATCTACACCACATAGCGGCTAACAATATGCAGTCGATGAGCTTTGGTCCCGAGACCATTCCTCTTCCTATGCGTCCATACATATATGGAGGTATTAGACGTGGTATTGGTGGTGTTGGTCGTCATGGCCATTTTCAGAAGTCGTATCGCTCTTCCTATCAACGCAGCCATGATAGACATCAGAAAGCCGGGCAGTTTCACGTTTTTATGAACCACTTCGTTATGAACCCGAAAAGCCGAAGCCTTCGTCAGAACTGAAGGAATCAGTAGATTAGTTGGAAAAACAGGCGCGAAAGGAGGCAAAGATAGTTCTACTTCTGTCGCTACTTCACTTCTTTATTCAGAAACGGGACAGTCAGGGGTTACTGAAATGAAATATATGAATCTGAAAGTAGATCGTTATCATGAGTCGCGAACAAACGTAAATGATAGTGACTTCCCTTTCAGCGCCTGAGGTGTGGACAGTACTGTGTTCTTTGATGCTTGAGTGCGTTCAGGACAGGTGAAACCCACGGCTCACGATGTCCACGATACAAGTACGCCCTGTAGAGGAAGAAAAGAGTGGCCTATTAAACTCTAAGCTCCTCCTGAAAAAGCGCATGGGGCTGCGTACGTGGCCCGGAAAAACAATTTCCTAATGATGTGGAGTTTATTTTCCATTTGTTTTTCTGTTTGAGATGGGTTGAATAAGGAGGGGTTGGACCCCAAGCCGCGCCGCGGGGCGCGACAATCTCCTTCTCCCATCTCGTTTCCTTTTTTCTTTACCATTTCAAACTAGAAATGGATACAGGAAGACAAGCCCCTTCGGCGCATGGTGTTTAAAGGTAGAGCAGCGGTGTAGTGGGAGTCGTTCATGTGCAGTTTCTGTGTTGCGTGGTGTACATTTTCATCTAGTGATGAAGGGGTGGTAGTCGCGCCTTACAAAAGCGAATTGCCCATTACTACTAGGTTACCGGTGGTTTCATGTTAAAGCGGGAGATGCCAATGGAAGAAAGGTAGTAGTGAAGAAACGCAACAGGCGCCGCAAGCGCCTGGAGTAAAGTAGTGAATAATTCATCGGAATGATACCACACGGACCGGGTGGTGAGGCGCGTTTTACCGTTGCATATTTTCATTTACACCTTTTCGCGCGACGTACACCAACGGCGCGCAATATTTTTCCACATGGAAGATTATATGCGGTTGGAGGCAGTTTCGCCTACATAAAAGGCGGCGCGCGTCAGACCGGACCATTTAATTTTCATGGCGTAGTCAATTAAATACCAAATAATCACGTGGCCTGGCCCTTCGTCCCTCAGTAAAATCAACCAGCCATCCCACCTCCCACTGTAAACTATTTCGGTACCTCCTCTATCTTGCCTGTCTCCTACTACGTCAAAATTCTCCTTTCCCTTCTGTCCCACCAGCGAAGCGACCTGTTCTCACTTTGCATGCAAAATGCTGGACCACCCGCGCTCTATCTCTCTTTCTGATTATGTTTTACCCTTGTCCGGCGCTTCTATACGACGTGCCGCGAAGTACTTCTTGACGCGGTTGCAAGTCTGAATCAACACACAGCGATATACATCTCTACTAACACCAAGCTAACCACTGACGCTGCTACATACTGCAATGTCGCCCCTCCAGGCGCGAATCTCCGTAGGATGATGCAGACGAAGATGGAACCCTACATGCGCACCGATATATTCCAACTTTAGAACTGCTCACAAAGCGCCTCTTTCGTACGTCTCGCCCGACCCATCCCTAAACGATACTATACGGAGGAAGATGTTAACGATGATTATGGTTAAATTGCGCGACTTCTGGACTCTGCACATCGCGCTGAAGGCGCGACTAATAGAGCAAGAGACCCCAACCATCGTTACGTCTAAAAAGATTGATGATGGGATGTAAGGAGGACGGAATCTAGTGTCGCACCGAAGTCGCGAAGCCATCATGGGACTTAACCACTACGGAAACGATCACCCGGGATCGGATCCAATACACGCGCTCATTTCTATTAATGGCGAATAAAGTATTTGCCTGATTCCCTCTCGATCGGTTGTCGTCCAGATCATGGCGACGCACCGATCGTGCCACACACTGCAGGACCTCTAGAAACAGCTTCTTTGCCTTTCACCTGCTGATGAGCGGTTCTAGCGGCGCCCACAGGCCAGGCAGCTGTTCCAGGAGATCCTAACAATGCATTTGCGCCACCACCACCTCAGCGATTTTCGCAAAGCCAGTTCGATGAGTATTCCCCCAGACGCTGGGATTAAGAGGAGTCATGTAGCCTCCCGTAAGACGAAGCACCGGCAGTGACTCTTTCAATCTCTTGCGGTGTAATGGACAGATCCTCTGCCTCGCTTCGAAACCCAGTACCCGCACTAGCCAGATATCACACAGCAGCATTTTAATTTACGACAACTTGGGCTGAGGGTGCCCTCGCCTTCTGCGCAGCAGCAGTTGCGCCTCACTCAAGCGTCACCGAGACCGTTCGTGGAGTGTCCGCAGAAAAAGCCTCTGCTTATCTCTTCTCACCGGCGGCGCGACTAACATAAAGTGAGCAGGAGACGGCGGAAGCGCTACGAAGGCTCTATCATTGATGGAATCTGTGGCCAATTTAAAGGAACTCGGAACTCCTGGCGGCAATATGGGTAAGGACAGAAGCGCGGGCGTGGCACGCGTCGACAGAGACGTACTCTATGAGCCCCACTGGAACGGAGGAGGCCACTTCCACAGCCGAAGTGAAACTCTCAGCCGCGGACGCGGAAGCAGGACTGCACGCGACACGAATGATGAAGAGCCTGAACAAGTAACGGATTGACGTCGGGGAAGCGACTGACCGTAGCGTGATGAGCTATCTCGCAGTTTAGGACCCACTGTTCTCATTCAAACTCCGTCGCCACTAGCCTTGAAATTTGGCTTGTAAGCACCGCTCTTGCAGGCTCGACTTTATGTCTCTCCTCGTACCTTTGACCTTCACATAGACTCCATCTCGCACATTCTAGGCGCAAGGTATAGTTTCTGCTGGCCTCGTAGCCAGAGGCGAATATGAAGACGTATTTAGCACATACACCGGGCTGCGCTCAAATAGCGCCTTGGGTATATCGTACGACAGGAGGAGAATGCGCCACCCAGACAGCGCGAAAGGGCATCCACGGCCAGGAGTTTTGGCATCCCCAGCTTCGGATTTCTGAGAAAATCGATTTATATGTACAGAGTAGGGCGTACCGGTTCTCCATGCAATCTCTGGATCGGTACCGCGGCGCCTTGAGCCCCCTTCATCGCGCAGAGGGCCATGCCCGTATTGCCCGAAGCCAATCCGTATCTGAAACTAGCGCAGAGCCTGAGGGATATAACCCTCCATGAAAACGGGCGCATGAATAGAGAGATGCACGACCCGCCGACTCCAAAAAAAACCTCAGGGCCCAGTGTGGTACGCGCCAGTAGCTCCCCAACGCGCGCAAATAAGGACAATTCCTCTCCCCATTAAAACGCGGCAAATGGAAAAAAATGATCCGCGTCGTTATCTTTTTCCCGCATAGCCGTTCGAACGATCTTTCAGCTTTCTTGTAACCAAAATTTCAGCCGTATATTCCGACACGAAAACAGCACACAAAGGACGCGTGTCTCCATCTATTCACCGACTTATACAGAAGAAACAACCATTCTCTTTGCATACAGGACACTTCCGCCCTAAAAGTGGAAGAGTGAATCGTAACATAATGTACCAGAGCCTGCGTGATGGAGGGAAACGTAACAGAACAGACACGAGTCTGCATATATTTCTTATTATTTCCTAACTGAACCCGGGATTGTTCCGGATCCTATCCTCCCCGAGATCTATAAAAACCATCAACAAAACACATCAGACGCGCGTGTCCGTGTATTCACTACCAGTTACAGAATAATCGTAATATGGAGCTTTCACTGACGCACTTCTACATCTATTGCGTCCCAAGTACCAATCGCACCACCATTCTGTTTTCGCTTCCGATCCCCCCTTCCCTCCCACTCCCCAATTGATCGTCACATGCTGTTGAAACAATAGTTCTAGCGCGCTTCCTCATGTAAAAACCTATCCAGTACTAAAAGCACCGCAACAATCTCCAATATACTGAAGTTAAACAGAGAGAATCTCACACTCACCGTACCGCACCACATGCATCCTCGGTTTGCGTTTAGGAATATTCAAATTGGCACCATGGCGTTCCTCTTCTTCTCTTACCACTGCTCGGCGCCTATGATACACCACATGCACGGACAGTTTTTCCTTTTAACTATCCTCAGCATCTCCAGTGTGCGTAACATGAAATTTTCTGGAATAATCAGCCTCTATGCGTTCCTGTTCCTCTGTCCTATCCATCCCGTCGTCTAGAAATCCCGGACGCCTGTTTCTTGCCTTTAAGAGTAGTCCACGCGCATAAAACCCTTCCTATTATCTTCGGGCAGTAAAAAAGTATGACCATCATTCCGACCGTTACCAGAAACGTGTTGTGTTCCGTCTGTAGTGCGCCGTGGTAGCTCACCCCTGTCGCGTGCACAAAAATGGAAAAAGTGGTAGAGCGGAAAGCGGGGGAGAATGAGACCCGTACGGGCGCGACAGAAAAGTGTGGCTGGACTGTTTTTCGCCGTTGAGCGTTTTGTGCGTCCACTCAAAGGAGCTGAAAACCACCCCAGGAAGAAGTGAAAATATGGGAAGAAGGCGGGAAAACGAAGAGAGACGCAGAAAATGCTTTACCTGGGGCACCTTATGTGACGCACTTTCATGACCTATTCTTTCGACCCTTGCGCCACTCAGGTCGCTTATCTAATGGTTTGGGTAGCGCCGGAGGTTGGATTCATCTCAAACAGCCCAAGCGCGAAACCACCCAAAAAGGACTCCGGAGAGTACCTAAACCATTAGAGTGCCCTTCCAAAGCGCCAAGAGCCCTAGTACGGTCACCCAACAAATGTAAATGGGCACTAACTGTAGGGCAAAGATATAAAGGCACTAAAAAACGCGCGGACCACCCGGCCAGGCCAATCAGCATCAGTGGCATCGGTGAGTGGAGAAGGATCGAAATAGTGGTCCATGCACGGTGCACCTCCGCCCGCTGCGAAATATATCACTTAATGGATTGGTCGCGAAGTGGTTGCGGGATGTTGCGTTTGGTGAGTGGCGCAAACGTGTAGGGGTGTCCGGCTTCCAGTGCGCGGACCACTTTGAGCCATAGTACACCTTCCTTCAGCACGCGCATTTTTGGAAGGCAATTCTTTATCTCTTCACCAACCTCATCCTCTCCTTTACTTTTTTCGTCAACTAACTTCAGCTGGGGGTGAGAATTATTGGAAATTACTTTACTTCCCTGGGGAATTGTACATCACTCAGTGGACATGAAAGCTGCCGGCGCCGGTGTTCCATAATCGTTTTCCGTCTGTCTTTATTTCGAGGTTTTAGGCAGCAGAGATGGTGATGAAGCTTGTTTCTTGTGACCAAACACCGAGATTCAGAATTTTGAAGGGCTGTTCCAATATTAATTTATTATTTGCGTTCCGTGCTATGAAAGGGCTTTTGCACGACCTGCGTAAGAGTCGATAGCAGAGCTGGTAACGGACTCCCTGAGAAGTTCCTGATCTGCTAGTAGTAAGTATCGGTGACGGCACACGTGGACACAAGCAGCGTACGGTTACTTATTGTATTTACCGGGAGAAAAATGATAAACATTGTGGCCTACATATCGTACTTTTCCAGTTTAATAAAGAGGGGACTGCGTTGCGCTATTTATCTGTTTCAATTTTCCTTTATTTGACACTGTCCCTTGAACGGATACTGTAGATTTAGATGCCCTCCAAATTTTAATAATATCTTTGATGTATCCAGCCCGCAAGATATCAAAATTATCATGGCCTTCATCATCCAAATCCTCTTCATGGAAAATTGAATGTTAAAGGTCTTTCTAATCCATGCGCACGTGACTGAGTTTCAATTTCTTTCAAATGATCTTTTTGAGGAAGTAAACGTCTTTCCACCTGTTAAGAACCCTGCGGGCGAACTTCATCCCCGCCTTCCTCTTCCATTTTTTAATCAAAGTTACGATTTTATTTGGGACTACCCAGTGCAAACGATTTAGGGAAATGAAAGGGAGACTCCGTAAGGACCTCTGCCAATGACAGAGCTGTTTCACGGATGCGGAAACATCCTTGTCTCCATAAACAGTCTCTGCAGGTTACTTTGTCGATGATATGGCTGGTTTCTTCAAATCCAGCATTAGTGTGATCTTATTCTTGCGCGCAAACAAACGTTTGGGTGTAGCACTTCTTCTCTCAATTTCCCATTAATCCTGATCATGAGCCTCTTCATGGACAACAGTTTAATCTCTATCTGCAGTTGCAGAAGGCGTTGTTCCTTTCTGTTTTTCTGCTGGGAACGCGATGGAGGAGCTTCTACGCGTATCCGGTGCCTGACGTTTCGTGATCTTTTCCAATCAACGGATGGGGGGGAGTTGTAGAATTGTTGGAAAATGTAAGCATATTTGTTTTTATTTCTTCAAGAACCAGGGTGACCCGAACTACACAACGCAAGAAGTACCTGTTTAACTCCGAATATGATAACAAGACCGCGCGCGCGCGGTAAGAGCGACCCAAATGTATTTGGAACAATTCACCAACTACGGCACTTTTCCAGTACAATTTAACGTGTCAGAAACAAGATCTTTATCGAAGAAAACGAGGTGATTCATTGAATTGTGTCTTCGCATTTTGAGAAGATACGCGGCCCGAAATGTTGTTCCCGCACAGCAATTGGGGAACAATTGCATGTGATTGGTCTGCTTAAAAATTCTGTTGAGCGCCGTTAATCACTTCAAACGTTTGTAGAACCCATGGGGAATTCACAGCTCCTCCGCATGGCACGATCAGAAGCACTGTTAACACGGTGGATGATATCAACCGTATATACCAGACCTTCACACAAAATCCGGGAGAAAGGGGAAAACATACGGAGGGATAATCAACAATGCACGGACTTGGAAGCCTTTACATCTTAAAACAAGCAGTCATTTCCCGACGGCCGAGCAAAACTTTACAGTAAGCCTTTCAAAGAACATGCGCCTGTCTTTCTGGTGCTTGTCTAGACCGTCCTTTTTTGTGCCTCTCCTGTCCGCAAGAGCATTTCATATCTGGGTCACCCATCATGATCACCCCTTACGTCGTCCTAGGCCCCTTCGACAAGATCCAAGTACTTTTTGAGTTTTACAGCGCTAAATTTGAATGGTATCCGATTGCGATCCTCAGCACGAGCCGACCATGGCGAGTTTTATTGAAGGTACAGCTGAGAATTAGTACGTCGTGCGTCGCCGGTTGAAATCCAATGTCTGCATTCTTCACTTCTTGGAAGATCCAAAGGTTACAATCTTTGAAGGATAAACCGTGTGGTGTACATCTGCAGATTAAAGCGATCCCGTCGATAGTGACGAGGAAGAGGTATCTGGGGTACATCCAAATGTTCAAAAAATACAAGAGCGATGAGGAAACGGCGCAAGACAGACCTTACTGACGTGTAAATAACCAAACGAGTGAAGGAAACGTCAGGGATGAATCAAGACGGCCGTCCGAGTGGTGCATGTCGTTAAAATGAATCATAGGCTGAGCATGTTGGAGAGGCAGTTGTAGAATTCAATTCAATGCGAACACCGTGAGTTATTCAGCAGATCGTGGCCGAGCTGCGGTACGTCTCGAAGAAACGCGTCCTAACTTATCTGAAACGACAATTTAATGAGCTGAACCAGAAAATAGGAATACCATTCAGCGTTGTGCTGCTCTGTAGCAGCGCAAGGCTTACTTACTTGCATTATCACTCCACTTTTGCAAGACTCGTGCAGTAAATGGCGCGAAAAGGGGATCTGAGAGTAGGCGGCATAATGGTTTCTCCCTTCGTTCGATGAGGTGAATTTCCGTGCGAGAGAAATCGCATAGGGATTTTTTTGTTATATACGGCGGGCGCCATGTGCCGGTGGCTTGGTGTGTCTGTTAATTCCAATCAACTTACGGTGCTAAGAAAACGAAAGTTAATGCCAAGCGGACAAGATATGACTCGCGTGTTTGGGTGGGCTTCAGTTCACAGCCAACGAGATGAAGAACCCGTTGCGCGTTTCAGTCGGGACAAATTGTTGGAGTACCATTAAGACAGGCTTGGAGTAGTAGGGAGAGAACGCGAATTCAATTGCGTTCTGTACTACCGAGTAGGACAGAAGTAACAAAATGATGGCTTTGCAGCCACAATGAATTATTTCAAGGTGAGGCGGTTTGACTTTTTCGAGGACATGCGCGCAACCAAATCTTTGTGCGCTCTTTCTTGGAAGTTGAAGCGCGGACTGTAAGGAACTCCATAACGTTCGCACGCACATATATCTGAGGTCATATGGTTTTTTTCTCCAACGCTTACTCCCCATGTCCTTTTTGAGATGCGGAGACCCGCGTTATTGTTCGTAATGTGTGCAAAAACGAGTTTCTTGACTCCTGTACGCAGATTTTCTAACCATTACATTAAACTTGAGCGGAAACACTAAAACATCTATTGATTCAGTTGCACCTTAGATTACGCTGAATACCAGTTCATAATTCAATTATTTATGTAACATGCGTACTTGTAAAAAATGGCTTGAAGCAAAATTATTACACGGAATCGTACAATTCATCCAAATGACAGGTTTATGCCTGGTTACGCGCCTAGTAAGACTGGCTAATCTAAATTGACCTCCTTCAAAGCATGGGTAGAACCATGGTTTGAAAAGGAATATTTGAGAATGGACGCCCTGAGAACACATACATTACTAAGATTCCAGGCCCGCAAACCCACGAATGAGAAATCATGTTTCTGTCGCCGAACTCTCAGAAATAAAGGTAAAAATCATGGTTTGGATCACTTATCTCGTAATAAGAAACTAGGAATTCATGAAGTGTGGTTCCAGACAGCTTCTAAAGAACCACGATTTAAAAAGTAAAAAAGACACAAGAAATCAAGGTATATCGTGTGCCCAGTCAAGATATATTGTTGTTTTGACCAAAAATGCCCACTTAGTGTAAAGGACACGCGGGTTGCGAGAAGTGCGTCTTCTTTCATGAATTCATTGGCTGCGAATCCCTTTTTTCTTTCCAGGAGGCTTACTGAAACGTAGATAAATGAAGAGGGGACAGGAGATTCTTAGCATCTTTTGTGTCCCCCGGAAAAGGTGGCCAAAGATCAGACCACACGCTGTATTCGCCGACTGTTGTAGCACTTCGTAGGATGAAACGCGCTATTCGATGATCCTATTTGCGCTCATTTTTATAGGCTTGCAAGCGCGCTGACCACGGCTGCCAGAATTCTTCTTGGTTTGTGCAGCCGGAGGTATCGTGTTTCCGGCGTCCAAGTTGGGGACCACCACTAGTGGAGCATGGTTGGGGATGGGCTCCATATTAATATTACCGCAGCGTACTTTCTTTGCAAGCGCTTAGTCCATCGATTTAATCTTCGCGGCAGCCAAGACGTCTGCGTTTCTGTGGGGGGGCCTTCCATGATTACTATGGATAGATGCTCCTCCGGGGCGACACAGAGCCCTGTCCAGACGGAAGGGGTGGAGCAGCAACAAGTGCAGCCTGGGATTGGAGAGCCGCTCGGGCGGTCGCGGCAGGGGTCAGATTTTTCTTCTTTATGAAAAGTGTGATTTCAAAGAGACTTGCAGATATAAAGTATACTTTGGCCGCTATCTTGGCCCCTCGGGCTTCGGGCCAATTCATGACCTTCTTCGGTCCGTAGACATGGTGGGATGAAGAAACAGCCACCCTTGTCTAAATGAAGAAATGTTGAGGGTATTTTTCTTATTAGATGACCACCTTAACAAGTTCGTTTTAGGTGTGGCTCCGCGGTCTATGGAAAACTGAAGCAATTCTGGGAACTCGACGAGAGCCTTACGAAGGAGAAACATTTGGTCATGTCGTTGAGAAATACCTTTTTAAGGTAATCTCTTTCTCCCTGATCGATTCGAGAGGGCTTTAAGTGCCTATCTTGGATTCCTTTGCGTGAAAATTTTCATCCTTGAGATCTGTGGGATTTTGGAACTGGAAAAATCAGAGGCTCTTCACGTCTTTGTAGTCAAACGCATTCGGGTCTGGTTCGACTTGTCAGAAAAGGTTCCAAAGATGCGCTCGAAATAACTGCCGTATAGATACGGAACGAGCTCCTTTGCCTATTTTCAGCTTCCTTGCTGCGTGTAAGAACGAACTCGAATAAAGTGAAGAACTTGAGCACAGACTCGGAGGCGTAGTCGTGGAAGCTTTTGGGAGAAAATTCAACCTTCTCGTGTATAGTGGTAGTAAATGAATCGACCCTTCTAGAGATTATCATGAAAGTGGGCAGCGCGGTCCGCTTGGGTTTAGCGCGAGTGGGTGTTAGCTTAACAGAAGAAAATCAGAAAAGAGTGGGATTGAAAGGGTCTGAGAAAGAAAGAGAGGAGACGTTAAGGAAAACGTGGAAAGAGAGAGAGAGAAAGGGAGGAGGAGGCCAGGATAGAGAGATCTTTTTTCCCAGTCTGAGGCGACAGGTGGGGGAATAAGTGCACGGAGATGTGCTGAAACTTATGAACGTTCTCAAAGGTGGTTGCAAAGGAGAAATGATTTGTGAAGCGAAGATAGCTTGGGTACGAAATTCAAAAGCGTCACAGAGGCCGACCTAAATAGTGTCGTTGCGAGCATTCCGTCTTGCTGCACAGTCTAACCAAGGCGTCCGGATGGTAGGGGTGGATGGCCCAACTTGGCGCGCTAGGGCGAAGGTACGGGGACCTCTACGTAGTTCCGAAGCATCAGATGGGGCGCTCGTACAGTATTGTAATATATTTATGGTATTTAACCACTGCGATTACCGTGAAAATGCGACGTAGTTTATCCCCACGTTTGAAGAAGAGTTAGAATCATGAACATGTTTTGTCTCATATGAATATCGAAAAAGAGGAGTTTTGATTTTACTGAAAATAGTTGCATTCTTCAAACTGCATGAAGTTATTCACCACACGAAGCGTGCTAATAAACACTGACAGGTTGTTCTGTCTTTTGAACTAGAGTTGCAGGAAGTTGTGCATAGTTTGAGCATTCCGAGGATCCGGGCTCTTCGTAGGCGCGCTCTTGTACCCCACTGTGACCAACTACACATCCATTGTGCATCTTCGCCGGTGTCGTAAGCCGGACTCATATTTCATGTTCCGGATTGGCGGTAATGCCGTGCCAACCGTTACGTCGCGTCGGTCCGCTCCTTTCTATCTCTCTCTTTGTCTTTTTACATATTTTCCTGTCACTGATCCTTATTCACGTTTTCCTTCCTTATACATATTATTTACTTTTGTCTGCTATTGAATAGTTGTCTCAAAGTAGAATAAATGCAATAGATTTCATTAAGTATATTTCGTACGTGAATATTTTTTATGAACGAAGTATTTATTTCAAACATTTGATTAGTGAGATAATTTGTACATAGGTTGAAGTGGCAGGTGGTAACTGAAAAGAAGAAATACGAACTCAACAAGAACCCCGATACAAAAAGAAAGAACTGGCAGCGCCTAATAAAGTGGTCACAGTCACCAAACTGCGCTTGTTGTTTTCCTGGTTCAGTGTGCAAACAGAGTAAAAAGAACCGAAAAATGTTCATTCGGAACATATTTTATCATCTGTGGGGACAAAAAGATGGAGACAAGATTAGTTTAGTGTCGCGCAGATTTCAGAACTCATACCTTCGTCTAATTCGTCTTGGTTTCCAATCTTATCGCTCTTCATGCGATAATTTTGAAATATGTTATCGTTCTGCAGTGGTGAACACTCATCAACGCACTCTATGGTTTTTGGCCTACCTATGGTCGACGCTTGGACTGTTAATAACACCAACGCAATTTTCAAATTATACGGGGGTGGAACGGGAAATGGGGCGCAGAGGACTGTTGCCCTCACTGTCGACGAGAATATATGGGACGCGGCGCTCGGCACGGGAAGCACAGGAAGGGTATGAAGGTTTGGTCGCACTCGCGTGCAACGGGGATTTCATTTCTGTGTAACAAGAATATAGGAGCCACAGTACGAGCATGAAGATTTTTCTAGCAGTACTTCCCAGGGGCTTACTTTTGACTGACTATAGCGCCTCTACAGAAGTCAAAATTCAATGCATTTTGAGGACTAGTCAGTCACTCGTAGTCATTTACTAGTCAAATCCGCTACTGCCCCCCATCAACGACT
>JAVCKV010425858.1:0-12480 GCA_032274145.1 Herpochondria borealis | reverse complement strand
CTAATTTCTGATTGAGAACTCTATGCCAAATTAAGGCCTGTGGTGTAAATGCATTGCTGCATTGCCAATTGCCCGGTTCCATAGGATTCGAGCTAATTTGCAGCGATGGAAATTAGTAAATGGGAGAATCGGGCCTGATTAAGGCCTTTTGGCATTAAATGCCGGTGAAACGCGCGAGCGTAGAAATTGGGTTTATATTACCTGAAAGTCATATATGACTCGAATTTCAGATCATGAAGTCCATATGCTTTTGCGTGATTTTTGCACCACAGGATCTAAAGAGCAACCTTATCACTTCCTTCCCTCGAACGCCATGGTTTTATACAGAATTCCCTCTAGTATGACCATTCCGGTTTTATATCAGTGGGCCGAGAGCTTCGTATCGGAAACCGCCGATATTCGACGGAAGCATAAATATATATACTGTTGACAATGGACGGCTTCGCCGGGCACGTCAGTCTAAACGCATTACTTTTGTTCAAGAAGAACAACGTTGTTTTCATCGCTCTGCCGTCGCACACCAGTGACCGTCTTCAGGCTTTGGACTGCTGCGTATTCAATCCGTTTAAACTTTTATTAGACACTAACTTAACGATAGGCTTTTGAAGACGTCTGCCCAGTTGCGAAATGACTTCTACACTATATCTGAGATCGTCAGTAACGCATGCATGGATGCTTTTTCGATGAAAAACATCATCTCTGGGTTCCATAACTGTGGTTTGTGGTCAATTTTTGGTGGTGGTTTATATAATATGTTCATACAGGAGAGTGATGTAAGTAACAAGGATGGTGTATCAACAGCTGCGGAAGCATTTCAAACCTTCCAGGAATTTTCTGAGTCGTTTAATAATTTGCGGCGCGCTAGTGGCAGATGGTGACCTGTCAAAGAACGGCCATTTACAGACGCAGGAGGGACTGTTGATGAAGAGCGATGAGGTACAGAAAGAGCTCCGGGAGCGAGAAGAGCAGAGGAAGGAAAGAGATATTCAACGTGTCGCCAATGCTGCTCAACGTGACCGCCTTACGGTTCTTCCCGTTGGGGAAGCAAAAAAAACAGCTCGAACGGAATCCAGGGAACAGGAACGGGCTCAACCCAGAGAAAGGCAGGCTCCTGAGGCAGGAGAAAGTCGCAGAGAGGATCTCCTGGAGAAGGAGGCCTCTCGGATTTTGGCGGATAGAAGCAGTGAGCGAGCGCGGTTATTGAATCAAAACCGATCCGAAAGACGGAGGAAGGCAGGGCTACGCGTGCTGTATTCTGCTGAGTTTAGCACCTAATGAACCACTGAAAATTAGAAAAATTAAATGTGTGATCGGCCGAGATGGTCAGTCTTTACGTCCATCTGTGAGCCTTAAAATTACAACCCCCTGTTTTATTCCTTTTTGTTTGTTGTACATATAAAATCTTATGTGCAGTGCATTTTATTTGTCGATCGAAAGACTCGTACTGAGCTGCGGGTATCCCCGACAAAAACGGCCTTAAACGGAGGATTGGAAGATATTTTAGTTTTAAAACTTATACCGGTCGGTCACTTCTTAGGAATTACCTGATATATAAGAAGGAAATAAAGCTGTAAATTTTGGAGTACTGCTAAGAAATGCACGATTTCTAAATCACGCGATTATGAGTCGAGAGGAAATTTCTGATGCGCGTGGAGGAGGGGAAGTGGATGGAAGAGCACTTGATTATATTAGGATTTCTGGAATAAATTTCAGAGATGATAAAGTGGTGATGTAATTGGCTTACGGAAAATGTGTGCTACAGCACATCATGGCGTCGGGAAGAAAGAAAGTATTCCGCTGATTCTTCGAAAAGCTACTAAACAGTTGCAGGAAAAGGATTCGAAGACTATGGTATGGACTATGCTTGTTCCTCTCACCGAATCTTAGCACTAGGGTGTTGCTTGGCTTGAAGCAGTGAAAGGGAAGGGTGTTTTGAATGGGTGGAAAACTTGGTGATGTGATTCGCTTTTGCGAAAGAAATTATTTGGGTTCAAAGCCGCGTTGGTGAAGATATGGGAAAATCGTTTCCTGGGAAGCTGAAAGAAGAACCAATGCCGGCGAACTAATGCAGGTCGAAACATTATTATTTCGCGTAGAAAGATTTCTGGCATGTGCTTGGGAAAAACCCTAAAAAGTTCAAGAAAATGAACTAACAAACGTCAGTCTGACGTGCTAGAAAATTCCCTAACATTTCAGTCTGACATCTACTAGGTTTTATGTTATATATGCTATGCGATTCCCCTCCCCCGGGGTTCACGTCACCGTCAGCCGCGCCCTGGGAGGGCTCGTCCAACGGGACAAAAACTTCGGCCCCTTCCCCCGTCTCCACAAGTTTCTCCGGCCCCGCCTCGGGAGTAAGGGCCTTGCGGTCCCGACGGGTGGGTTTAAAAACCCCGGGCTGTCGTGGGGATCCGAACCAGGACCCGCGCCTTGCCGACGCAGACGACGACACTGACGCCCGCACTTTTCCTTGCCCCTGAACCAGCGATTTCGCCACAGCTCCCAGCAATGGCGCGGCCTGGGTGTTACCCTCGCCGTCCCCCGTTGCGGACGGCGGGTCCCTGTTGTACCCCGAATGGGACGGGGCGCCGCATGTGAGCTCTCGCTCGCAGTTTTTGGCCCCTCCGCCTGCAACCTTTGCCAGACAATGTAGGTAGCGCGCTCCGGCACGTAGAACGTTGGTGCCTCGGCCAGGAATTGAAAGATCGATGAGCGCTCGTGTTTGGCGAACTCCTTCTCTTCCAGCAACAATTTTATCACGTCTCCCACCGTCCCACCGAATCGGGAAGGCATCTTCACTCCCCGTAGTTCTAGTGGGATAGTGTTGAGGAGAAAACCATGAACTCCGTTCTCAAGACCGTTAATCTCTGTTTGGCCCGTCTTTCGATTGAAGCCGCCTAGGTGATCTCTGACGCCATCTCCATTGATAATACGATGTTGTAGCGCTCAACCTCCTCGTCAAAGCGCCCATAAGGACTGTTGGGCTACCTCGACGGCGGGGCGCGTCTACCGCGCTCTAGCTCTCTCTGCATGACGCTCGCGAAGAAACGAGTACCCATCAGCAGTGGGATGGACATCCCCCGGGTCTAAGGAAGCGCCCCAGCCGTGTCGGTATCGATGGGAAGGCGTGGCGCGGCGCGCGGAACCCGCGTGCCAAAACGTTCTTCATTTTCCTCTGGTTGAGGAGCGCGTTGAGATGCGTCGATTGTGCCAAGACATCCTAGTCGTCTCACGTCAGCACGAAGTTATGCCTGAGCACCAACCACCGAAGCGGTGCCTCAGGCTCGTGCCCCGTTCCGGCGCGCGCATCTCGGGGAAGGGGCTCCCGTCCGGGCGACTTGGGCCGGCTGCCGTCTTCGTATTAGAAACGGTTCTGCTCGAACGCGGCCGCCAAAATTAATTCGCCCACTTAGATCGGGTCCCGACTTCCCGTCTATTTCACCCGTCCACGACGGAGACGAACTGCGCCTCGACTGCGCACTGGCACGACGCGAGGTCGTACATGATGCTGAAGGGGAATTGGTACTGCAGTTGTTCTATTAGGACCATCGCGCGTTGGGCCGCGGCCATCCAGAACTCTCGGGTGCGCCACACTTCGTGGCACTCGTGTTTTGATCGCCGTTCTAAAAGTTTATTTCGGGTGTTGATGGTCGCGGTGGTATGAAGTGGACTTCGACGCGTCCGGACATCACGTATTTAATTGGGGCTCTGTGGTACGATGGTAGGGGGCCTTCAAACCGAGCGGGCTCCACTGCAGACCGACACCCTTTTCGTCGAGTCTCGTTTCCCCTACATCCAGCTCGTTTCACTACTGTACGCGAGTGTGTTATGTACAGTTTTCACCACCGTGCCAGCGCCCCAATATTGAACGTCTCATCTGTATAGTTCCTTAGTGTGCGTCACTTACAGTATGCACGATCGGTTCAGCGTTGTCCCCATATGCTACTTACTATACGTACACCCAGAGTGTATATTGTGTCCTACTGTGCCTACTTAAGTGCTGTGTTATCATTCAAGTAGTCTGGCTAGTATTAGGTGCTACTAGAGCCCCTACCACGGGCTTTTCTCGTGGCCACGTTTAGATATTTCGGGGCGACGGAGATTAGCTCCGTTCGCCGAAGCTCACCTGAGTGTGAGCTCGCTGCTAGTGTGCGCTATAGAAGCGCCAGCGGCAGGACTTCCCCTAAGTGAGAGAGAAGTTACACACGCACCTAGTGCCACATTCTCCACCAGTAAAGACCTTTCTACGCCGCAAACCCCCCACTTCTTCCCCCTCCTTCCGAATTCCTCCTACTGGTGACAGACCATCAGCCTATTGCTTTCTCCGCTACGCGCGCCCTCCATCTAGGTAGTGCCAAACGCGTCTAGAGGCAGCGCAGATACTTAGCGGCGAGCCCGCCCACCCCTTTCGAGTGGTGATCCGACGGCCCATAGTGGAAGACACCCGAGGACGGCGAATTTCTCTAACAGTTGCCGTTTTTTATGTGTGTTCGGAACCGGACTAGTCCACCATACTACACTCATCTGTTAATTTCATCTACTCTCCCTCCCTCCCACGTAGTTTTACTTTTATTCCTTTTTCTAAAACCACCCAGGAGGGCGGCTGGTTCGTGGGCTCGGTGTTCTATCCACAGGCCGGGGTGCAAGGGGGACCATCTACAGCTACTTCACGCTTAAATTTATCAGATGGTCCCCGTGAGCCCATTCTTGCACCTCACCTCCATATAAAGCACCGTTCAATGTGGAACTACGTGGGGCTAGAGCGCGGTAAGAAGGTTTTTCTACTATTTGGAACTATTTATATGTCCTATGTACACCTGAATTCATCAACTGCTATGGCAGTTACAGAAGCAGCGGTGAGAAGTAGGAAAAGGTTTTCTTTGTCCATTTCTAAGCGGTTATGTATTATTTCTATATAGTTAACTCCACACCTTCGATTTTATCCCACCCTTTATCCGGCTGCCTGAATCTTTTCCTCCCCTTTTTGCGCCTCTGTGAAAAATGAGAGACCTCTGCAAGGCTCTACATTTTTTCCAAAGATCATCTCCACCAGTTGCACCTAATCACTAAATCACCAGATTTTGTTAATTTGGTACAAAATATATACCCCACCAATATGCACTTCTTCTAAATGTGTTAGGCCTGATGAAAATTCTTGTTCTAGATGTATTGGATTTTTCACTAAAAGAGCTATGACATAGTCTAAAATGTTATCCACAATTGTGTAGCTGATTGGGGGAACGCTCCCCAATATTACATTAGAAGTACTGTCTGCGAACTTTTAAGAAAGTCTGGGTTTTCCACAACGCAGGCGCCCTACACTCCATTCACGCATCTCGATTTCTGCACCTCTCCAAGACCGAACGGAATCCCACTGCCATGAACGGAAACAGCGAGAAAAACTATATTGCGCCCGATGCCGTCGCCTCCGGCAGCAACATCTTCCGACGACTCGAAAAGGCTGACCAAAAAATGCATCAAACTCATCTTCCGCAAAAGATGCATCCGTATCCATGTCCCCTTGGTAATATATCACGTTCGTACATCTGCTGCTGTTGGGACCCAGCGCTTTGTCCCAAATTATTCACGTGTTAAGTATGCTACTATAGGCCAAAGTATCTCAAAAGTTCCGGTGAGCTACTATTTAATTTGAGCCACCCCCAATTCCACATTTTACAGGCCAACCAATAATTTAACTACACATTTTGCTGATTTTCTGATTTGATTCCCAACCGGTAGAGATTTTCTAATCTATCTTTCACCCCGCCACCATAATTTCTGCTCATCGGTGGAAAGTTTGGAAATCTAGCACCGCACTGAATTTCTGAAGATGCCTAAAGTTTTCAAATACTCTCAGAGGTGCAGTTACCATTCTCATAACCCCATAAGATCTATGAAAGGCATAGTGGCGGTAGATCGTTTATTTTTTGAGCTGGAATAAGCGCTAAGGAAAACATTATTTGTACAATATCCCTATCACGCTGAAATCTGTCGACTACGTGCATTTTGCAAGGGTATCTGTTGTCGATTTTGCACGGAAACTATGGAGCTGAATTAAATTTTATGCAGTATAATTCTCCTGTTCATACTGGGATTGTAGTGCAGGATTTATTTTCTGAAATTGAAATCGATGTCCTACCTTGCCCTGATCTCTCTCCATATCTTAACCCAGTCAAGAACATCTGGGGTTATCTTGCTATAGTAGTTTATAGTGGCGGAATCCTATAAAATTCTGTGACTGGCCTGGCAAATTCCGTTCTACAAAAGTGGTCTCAACTTCGGGATGAATTAGATTTAGGACACATTGAATCCATATCTCGGCGTTTCCTTGCCATATTTCAAGGCAAAGGGGCGAAGATCTACTATAGAGACTACCTGATTTGGTAGATTCTAAGTGAAGTGTGAGTATTTCAGCTTATATTTGAAACAAAAAAATTACCTTCAACGTAGATGCGAAGTGAACACGTTAATCATACGTTACATTTTATGACTTTTTCAGAATTTAATAAGGTCAGCTTCTTCTTGCAACGCATTTTGTATATCTGGCTTCAAGAGTTCATGTTGGTGAGGAGTTTGAACCTTCGAATTTGAATATTCGATTTCTGGACTAATTATCGAGTGCAGAAGAGATGAAAGGGTCCATAAATAGAGCAAATACGCTTGACTCAAAACGACGATTGCATTCCTTCCTTCAATGAAACTAATATATCAGGCGTCTGAGGGGAGTTCTTAACAGGCGTTCCGGAGTTGCTGAAGTTGCTGGAGTGGTGCATTTGGTTTATGTCAGGGTGTCCGGGGGAGCGTCGGGGGCGTCAGGAATACAGCGGTGACTACGACGTGGCAGAAGAAGAGTGGCGAGGGAGCGAGGCGCGTGCCGAAGTTCGGCAACTTCGGAATGCCTGTTGAGAACGCCACTGAGAACGTGACATTCACCGAGAGAGGATTCACATACACTACTTTGTGTATACTGACTCTTTTTATAACACACACTATATCTGGTTAGTGACCAGTAACTTCTTTTCGAAATTAGTGTGAGTGACACTATTTTCGAACACACATCAATAAAAGTACGCGGTGTACAGCCATGTAAAATTGAAAAAATACCGTGTATTTACTTAAATTAAATCATTGCAGCTCTTCCCTTTCAAAACAAAGTAGCCGCGGCTTTTTTAAGAGTTGCATTTTCTTTGGTAGCCTTTGTGATTGCAGAATCTGAAAAAGTACACAATCTCTGATCCGATATAATCTCAAATCGTCACCCGAAAAATTGCGAAGTTTAGCGTGTGATGGGGGTGGGGCACAAACTGCGGGAAAAGACACAAATTATGGGACAAATAAATCGTTGAAAACAACTCAAAATAAATCGATTATTTTTCCGAATGTTTCTAGGTCAGGAAAGAATCAATTTTTAGGTGCTTTGCACGTGTTTTCATTGTTGGACGATTTGGCCCGGTGCAATTTTTCAAATTTCCTCTGTCCCATAATTTGTATCCAAGCTCATGTTCCACACTCGACATGAGCCACTTCATTCAACTGAACTAAGCTCCGTTGTTTGGAGCCCTATAAACATGAAACCCTGTGAAAACAGAGAGAAAGTAGTCAGCTTTCGTTCACATTGAAGAACCTGTATAACGTCATACTCAAACCGGAGTTCGGGATTTCTGAAGCTGTGCGATCCTGGTTCTGCCCCAGAATTTGTGTACCACTCCCCTTTATTTTACTGCCGCGTAGCTAGTTACGGACCAATTCAATGTTGTTTATGCCTGTTTATATACAGTTTTATGTACATTTCGTAACCACGTTGAAGAGGATCACAACTCAGATCTACGCGTGACAAGTGACAAGTGTGACGCGATGTGTCCCTTTCGCCGTGACGAGTATTAGTCCTCTCTCCAAGCAACTCCAACGGTTATAAAATTACAGTTGGTTCAAAAGTCTCGAAGAACACCACTGTAAGCAACTAGGGCGGCAGCATGAACACGATGTGCCAGTCCGTGTCTTTATTCAGTACAGTAGCTGTGCTTACTGTACGGAACGTGGCAATCAACTTTGTTGGAATTATTTGTGTGCTGGATGGCCATGTTAAAGCATTAATCGCTGGGCGTGGTTTCGGGTCGTTGCTAAACCATATCTTTCGGTACGTTGCACGAGCAAAAAGGCAGGCGAATCGTACGCTCAGCCAAGCTCTCCCGCCAACCGCCTCCATCATCATTTGTCTCACTCCCTCGCCTCCAGTCCGCAACAAACCTCAGCAATCCCCGCTTCCATCTTACTCACACGCGGAGCAACTCTCACCACCATTGCCGAAGTCTGTACGGCATGGCTGAACAAGGCAACGCGGGTCCGGGCCGCACCACTCCTAGCGACGGCACGTTGTCTGCGCTCCGAACCCCGAGCAAGGCTCCCCTGTCGCCTACGCATGCTCCGGCTTCTGCGCTCGCTCCCTCACCTCCGCTATCCTCTCCTCCGCCTCCCTCCCCTCCCCCGGCCCACACACGAATGTCTTCCAGTCATGACCTGTTTGCAGAAGCCATTCGCTCGGCTTCCGAGCAGGTCTGTCGCGAGTCGAATCCAGCAATCCCCTTCAACCTCCCCACTACTGCCTCAGACACTGAATCCCCCATCGAGGTGATCTCAATTAACTCTGAGCCCTCAACGCCAAACCTCTCGCTCAACAGGCGTGGGTCTTGCGGGTCCCAGTCCGTTAACATCATCGAAACGCCGACGCCCTCACCAGAAACGACGCCTACGAACACAGGCCATTGCACGGACCAGGTGGTCGTGGTGAGCTCGCAGTCTGAAGGCACTCCGATACGCCACTCTCCACTTCCCCACCAGGCTGTTCCAGAAATGCCGAAAAGCCCCGAATCTCCCTTGGGGACCCCATGTGCTGAGGTAGCAGTCCCCTTGCCTCCCGTTGTGGGAAGCAACGCTCTCCGAAGCACAATTTCTTCCTCGCCCCCGAAGGAACGCCACGTTTTTTTCGTTCCCCGCTCTGAACCTATTTTAGAAAAGTTAGAGGATAGGGATGGGTCATGCGCTCCCCCCACAGTGCCACCCGATAGTGTACTTCGTGACTCCCCCCCTCGCCCCGTGCTTGCGGGGACTGCGGACACAACGAAGTCGGGAACATCTCCGAAGCCCGACACTATGATTGTACGCGCTGCAGCCGCAACTGGAACGGATAGAAACCCGACTACTGTCGTTGGGCTGCAGGACTCCCCGGTGCTACACACCGTTTCCGAAGCACAGTCAAGCTCGTCAGCGCAGCAAAAGCATGCTAGTAGTTCAAAGGTTGTGGGAGACCCACACCCTCTCCCAGAATCCCATGACATTGAGCTGGTTGATGGTGTGCAGCCTGTCACAGAGAGGAATATCGGCTCTGGGATTCTCTCACCAACGGAGGCGCCCCAAGGGACGTCTTCTAGCGGGGCGACAGGGTGCACATCCCCTGAGCCTCCACTCGGTGCCAAACGTCCGCAGCAGCGCCCGGGACTTGCATCTACCCAAATTCAAAGGGGCGGAAGCGCTCCTTCGGGGTCAATTACTATTTGCAAAGGTCGGCAAACGGAAAACAAGAGGACGAAAGTTCTTCCGGGCGGCGCCAACCCTGATGAACTGCAGCCGCTGAAAGCGTCTACCACACGTCCGGGAGAGCCATCCGAACGTGTCCCTCCACGCAAGTCTCAGCGCACAAGAAAGCCGAAGGTACCATTCGGTAATTCTGAACCAATGGGAAAAGGCCGCTTCGAACAGATTGCTGGGTTAAATATGGCCGACACGGACTCGAGTGGTGATGAGAAGCCCAAACGCTCTAGTCCGAGGCGTGCAAACGGGTGGAAAGAGGGTGGGGAGCGATCCACTACGACTCGTCGCAATCAGCGAGGCAGCCAACCGAAGGCTCGCACTTCTGCAATTAGCAAGAAAGAGCGAAATGGGGATGTCATCGTTATAGAGGAGAACAAAGAATCGAAGCAACTGAGAAGAAAAGCAAGGAAGGCAAAAGCCACTGAGCCTCTTCACTCAAGTGACGAGGGGCCCTCCCACCAAAGCAATGGCCAGGCGAAAGCGAGAAAGAGAAACAAGAGAAATAATGGTGAGACCGAAACAGTTCCATCAACTCCAACCAACACCCGCAAGTCGCCTCGCTTAGCACGCAGACCGCCTCGTGCTTCTACCGCTCCTACCGATGAAGATGATTCCCTCGAACTGGTTGATGAAACACCGAGTCCTAAGATCAAAAGGAAGAAGAAGAAAATCGAGAATCGTGAGGCCGCTCCGCAACAAGGCAGTTCTCCTCCGAAAAAGCGTAAGCCGAACCCCAAATGTGCAAAAAGAGCAAGGCAGGTAGCAGACACGGGGTGCGCAGAGGAGGATGGAACCAACATTGAAGGTGAGGGTGAGAGCGAGGTAATTCTATCGCAGGAGAGTGTACGCAGCAGTGGGAGCAAGATCACCCTACAGGTGGAAGGTTTGAAAACAAGGAAGCGCCGCAAGAAGACGAAGATGTATCCGCAAGAAATGCGCAACCGCATGTCGTCGGAAGAGCTTTCAATCATCCGAATCGCATTTGTCAAGCTGTATCCATCTCCACCGTCGAACATGCAAGTGATGGGACGTCACCAATTCGCGACTGGTATGGAGTTGGGGAAGGAAGCGATGGACGAGATCTATCAAAATCAGCTCAAGCCGTGGGGTGACAGGTGGTGGAAGTTCTACCATGACTTCAACGAAGTTGCGCGAGCGAAGAAGAAAGAAAAGCCTGAAACTGTCAACCCGATGGTGACAGAAAGGGAAGCTGCACGTTGGGCTCTTGAATTTCATACAGAGCACGGTGACGCGAAACTTGACTTTTACCGTCCCGAGGACCTTGTGGGTACTTCCGGCACTTCCAGTTGCTGAGACTAAAGGGTCGCCTACGAGTATTATGAACCATCGTTGAGCAACGACTTCACTTCCCGTTTTGCCCACTGTAGCGCCTCGCTGATTTTTGTGGCATCCCGACCTCCGGCCTGCGCAAACGCCGGTCGCTTGCCGCCGCCGCCGCCACCACAAATTTTGGCAACCTCGCCAACTAGTGCACCAGCAAAGACTCCACGAGACTGTGCCGCCTTCCCAACCGCTGCGGTAAGAGCTACTCGCCCCGCAGTTTCAGCCGCCAAGATGACAATCCCACCCTCTCCTATCTCTTTAGAGAGCCCCTCCGTTGCTGCCTTCAGACTGTCTGAAGACACGTCACCGTCCATCTTCGCAATCACGACGGCACAGTCTCCGAGAGTTTCGGCAGAGTCCCGCAATTTGAGCGCTTTGGTTTGTGCCAGTTCCGCTAGTGCTTTGTCCAACTGCTTTGACCTCGCTTTGAGCTCATCCTGCAACGCCTTCACTCGACTGGGAAGTTCCTCTGGCCGTGCTTTTAGGTTTGTCCCCAGCTCCTTCACCGCAGCGTCCCGCACTTGTAGGTAAGGCAGTACAGCTGCACCACAAACAGCCTCAATCCTTCGTACACCAGAGCTTGGACCAGACTCTGCGGTGATCTTAAACAATCCAATGTCCGCCGTATTGTCTACATGAGTTCCGCCACAAAGCTCCATAGATACACCAGGAACATCAACGACCCGGACCTCATCTTCATTATACTTCTCACCAAACATTGCCACAGCACCAGCGTCCTTTGCCTCCAGCAAGGACATGGACGAAACGTCAGTGCCAAAACCATCCGCGATCCAACCGTTGATCAACTCCTCAACCTTTTCAAGCTCCTTGGGCTTAATTGCCCGCGGACAGTTGAAGTCGAAGCGCAGGCGATCCGCATCCACCAACGAGCCCGCCTGTGATATTCCTCCGTCCGCGAGAACTTGCTTGAGAGCTGCTTGGAGAAGATGCGTCGCCGTGTGGTGGGCAGCGATACGCCTTCGAGCATTGGCATCAACTGAGGCACTCACCGAGTTAGCAATACTGACCTGTCCTTCGACGACCTTACCGGTGTGGACATGAACGTGACCATCTTTTTGAGTGTCTTCGACCCGGACTACCCCTGCTGGACCCACGATAAGACCGGTGTCACCAACTTGCCCACCACCTTCAGCGTAAAACGGTGTGGATTCAAGCACGATACGCACACTGTCCCCAGCCGTGGCAGACTCAGCACGACCTTCGGCCCCCTTAACTGCGAGGCCTGTAATTCTCGATGTCTCAAGACTTGTACCGGAGTATCCTGTGAATGAAAACTTTTCTGTGCTTCCTGTGAGTTCGGAGAGAGGTGCAAATTCGTCGTCCGAAGGAGCACCGGAATCACGAGCAGAACGGGCACGTTCCTTTTGTTCTTCCATACAAACATTGAATCCATCCGAGTCCACGGAAACCCCTCTCTCATGAGCGATTTCTTCGGTGAGCTCAAGAGGGAAGCCGAAGGTATCATACAACAAGAACGCATCACTGCCTTGAATAACTTCAGAACCATTACCTTTCAGGCCCTCAAGA
>JAVCKV010425747.1:0-11976 GCA_032274145.1 Herpochondria borealis | reverse complement strand
GGCAGCCAATAGAATCCGGGCTGCTGGGCGTCCCTGACGGCGGCCGAGGAGCGCTCAGCCGTGGGGTTGTCCATTGCCGCGACCTCTGCGTCCAACGCAGGCGTGTCGGCGAGGGGGCTGACCTCCTCCGAGGTGGCGCTCGCATCGGAGGGGCTCATCAGCTGCAAGCTGATGAAGAGGGCGCCGACAGTCAGAGCGGAAGCGGCGATCAGGCGCGTGGAGTTGTGCTGGAGAAGTTGCATAGCGGATTGATTCGGGTGGGAGCAGACGTGGATGCCGTTCATTCGGGTTCGCGACACAGGCTCCCTGGGCGTGTCAGGATGCGGGGAGATCTGGCGGTTTGACGAAAAAAAAAGCGCCCAGCAGTGTTCTGCTGGGCGCTTGACGCTGTCAGTGGCTGAGACGCCTCGGCGCTACTGAAGAGGCTTGAACTGGAAGTTGAATGGCATTGCCCACTCGTACACGGTGAGGGAGAAGCGGAAGAATAGCTGGACGTACACCTCGATCTCGATAGCTAGCGGCACCGTCACGACGTTGAAGATGCCGGTCACGACTTGGTCATCGACGTCGGCGACCAATGAGTAGCCGAGCGTCGTGTCGGCTACCCGCATGGTGGCCTCGACCCCTGCGCCAACGGTGGCGGTACCGAGCCCGACGCCGGCCATTCCTTGGATCCAGCCGCGGATGGAGGGCGTTGCGCTGACTGCGGTCGTGTAGACGTTGGCATCGGCGGTGAAGCCAAGCTCGGCACCGAGGCTAAGGGCACCGGAGACTGTTACGGGGACGGGGCCCACCGTAAAGGTCTTCGACGCGTCGATGATGGAGTAGGGGGGGAGCGGGATCGTCACGCTCAGCGCCGTCTCGAGGGGATCCGACTCGTAGAGGGTGAATCCGAGGACTCGTGCGTCGGCTCTGGTGCCTGCGGTGCTGCTCCCTGGGGCCCAGGTCATGGCGTTCACCGTAGCGTTGGCGCCGAAGTGGAAGGCCTCGATGTTCCAGCCGAAGAGGCTAGCGTTCCCGTTGACGCTCGCGCTGGCGTTGCCGGAGTACTGCCGGCCGATGTTCCCGAGGTCAAGGTTCATGTACATCGTGCTGGCGCCCGCGTTGAACGAAGCACCGGCGGTCGACCCACCGAAGGACTCGCCCCAGTAAGCGCCGATGATCTCGACTTGAGCACTGGCCGTAGCCGTCATGGAAAGGGCGGCGGCGGAGAGAAGGAGGCTGCTTTGGATGGCGTTGATGAGCTTCATGGGATTCGTTGTGTGTGGCGCCTGGTGTTGGATGAAGCTGAATCGGAGCGGCGCAGGCCCCGATGGCTTGTTCTTCTGTTCACAAGGGTTCGCGACGCAGCGCCCGCCCACGTGTCAGCCTTTTTGTTGATTCTCTTCAACTCCTTCCCCTCATCCGTTCTGCGATGCCCACGCCCTTCGACCCTACCTCTGTGAAGATCGGACAGACCAGCGGTACGGTTCCGGAGCCATTCCCGCCATTCCTTCGCTCAGTATCCGCGGACGCGAGGATTGGCGGAGTGGTCTCCGATTCGATACCGCTTTCGTCGAGTGGCGCGAATAGACGAGGTACCGTTCTGCCGTGCTGCTCCCACGCGTCGACGCGCAGCGAGCATTCAGATAGGGTGAACCCATGAGGTCCACCACCTACCTGAAGAGCACTCTTGTCTCCGCGCTTCTGATCATCTGTGTCAGCAACGCAAGCGCAGCTGAGACGAAGCCGCTGCTCCATCCATTGTTCTCCGATCATGCAGTACTCCAGCGTGATCGCCCCGTGACGATCTGGGGTTGGGCAGCAGAGGGGACCGAGGTGACTGTGAGTTTTGCAGGTCAAAGTCCAACCGTCACCTCTGGGGCTGACGGTGGATGGAGCTGCGTTCTCGAGCCGATGACGGCATCGAGCGACGGTCGCTTGCTAGAAGTGAAAGCGAAGGGGGAGAACCTGGCAGCGGTCGTGCTGGAGGACATCCTGGTTGGCGATGTGTGGCTCTGCTCTGGGCAGTCCAACATGGAGATGGGGATCACTCTTTGCGAGGAGGACGCCGAGATCGCACAGGCTGGATCCCCAAGCATTCGTCTGATGAGCGTCCCCAAGGACACCGCCTTTGAGCCGCAGGAAACCTTCGAAGCTGCATGGCAATCATGCTCTCCAGAAGCCTTGAGTGAAGGTGGCTGGGGTGGGTTCTCTGCAGTCGCCTACTTCTTCGGCAAAGAGCTTCATCAGGAACTGAACATACCGATCGGGCTGATCCACTCTTCTTGGGGTGGCACCGTCGCCGAAGCCTGGGTCAGTGCGGACGGGCTTGAAGAGTTCCCTGAGTTCATCCCTCAGCTGCGTGAGGTAAACGCGGTCGCACGATCCACCGCTGAGGATCCAGAAGCGGAGTACCTTGATGCTTGGTTCCAAACACACGACACAGGGACGGCCGAAGAATGGTCCAAGACGGAGTTGGATAGCTCGGAGTGGAGCGAGGTCGGCCTCCCTGGGAGTTGGACCGATTGTGGGATACCAGGTTTTGAAGGAGTCGTCTGGGCTCGGAGGCGCTTCGAAGTTCCGGCGGCCTGGGCGAACAAGCCGCTCGTGGTCAACGTAGGAGAAATCTCCGACAACGACACGACATGGATCAATGGGGAAGTGGTTGGCCGCACGAATCAATACGGCGTGCCGCGTCACTATCCCGTGGAGGCAGGCCTCGCCAAGCCCGGGGTCAACACCATTGCGCTGCGCGTCACCAATGCTGGTGGCGGTGGAGTCTTCACCAACGGCAACCAGCTGTCCATTCACCCGGTGGGCGAAGGGGAGTCGGCCGTTTCACTCTCTGGGTCATGGCGTCTCAAAGCAACCGCAAAGAAGGACGACACTGGCCGCCCGATGATCGGGAATCCGCAGGTTGCCAGCGTGCTGTACAACGGCATGATCGCCCCACTCACCTCCTATGGAATGACGGGTGTGATCTGGTACCAGGGCGAAGCGAACGGCTCACGCGCCCATCAGTACCGCGAACTTCTCCCTGCACTGGTTGAGGATTGGCGAAAGCAGTTTCAACACAGTGATCTGGCCTTCCACATCGTGTCGCTGGCCAACTACCAGGGCGCCCATGACCAACCTCGCGATAGTGAATGGGCAGAGCTGCGGGAAGCTCAAGCCATGACCGCCAAGGGGCTTCCCCATTGCGGACTGGCTATCACCATCGACATCGGTGATGCCAACGACATCCATCCGAAGAACAAGCGAGATGTCGGCAAGCGCCTCGCCCTAAGCGCGTTGGCTCAAACCTACGGAAAGCCGATCGTTGCTTCAGGTCCTTGGTTCCGTGGGATCAGGGTCGAAGGCTCTCGCGTTCACATCGACTTTGATCACATCGATGGCGGCCTCAAGTTCAAAGGAAGCCGCGACGTCAGCTTTGCCGTCGCGGGAGAAGACCGCACGTTCCACTGGGCGAAAGCAGAGATCGATGGCGACTCCGTCATCGTCTCGTCGCGCCAAGTCGCGGAACCCATCGCTGTCCGCTACGCATGGGACATCAACCCAGAAGCCAGCCTCTACAACGGCGCTGGTCTCCCAGCCGTCCCGTTCCGCAGTGACGACTGGGCGATGATCACTGAAGGGAAGTTGGTTCGCTAGTCGGCTAGTCCTCGAACAAGCGCAGGCGGCTTGGCCTAGCAGCGTCTCGATCCGTGACGCTTGCCACGACGCGTAGCTAGAGGTTCAGGGGAGGAGATCTCGGCACAGCTGCTCCCCATCCCGGTTGGAGATCCCCGTTGGAGATCCCCGTTGGGCTTGTGTGCTCCGGGTACTAACCGACAGGTGAACACGGACGGCCTAGTGAGCTCCGTCCATGTTCACGCAGATCAAGTCCTAGTTTCGGCGGAAGAGCCACAGGAAGTCACCGGACTCAATCGGATCGGCGGTCATTGCGCGGGCCTCTTTGCCCTTGTCGCGAGCGAGCTTGGCAAGGGCGCGGTACGCCTCACTATCCTGGAGCTCGTCCAAAGCGTCTTCGCCCGTCACCGATTCCCTGAGCTTGTCCAGCTCTTCCCAAGCGGCATCCGACTCTGCTGACAGAGACTCCGCGAGGGCCAGTTCTTCGGCCGTCGGCTCTTTCTTGGGAGCCGTGAGCCACTTGGAGCGTGCACCCACGAGGAGATCGAGGTCTCCGTCGCTGTCGTAGTCGACGGGCTCAATGTGGAAAGACGAGCCCGGCGCGGAGGGCTGTCCGTCCACCGCATCCACGACCTTGATCTTCTTAGAGCCAGCAGCACCGGGGAGAGGCTCGATGAGGGTCGTTACCGCATCGAAGCGCGGGGCGCCGTCGGTGCCTGCGTTGTCCAAGAGGTAGACGCCGCCGAAGATCGATCCGATCACGATGTCGAAGAGGCCGTCACCGTCCCAGTCGACGATGCGGGGCGTTCCCATGCCGAACTCGAAAGCCACGGGCTTTCCACCAGCCGTGACGATCTGATTCTTCTCGGCGAACGCTGGCGCCGTGGCGCTCCCTTCGTTGACGCGCAGGAAGAGCTCGCCCGAGTGGTAACCGCCCATCAGAAGGTCAAAGTCGCCATCGTTGTCCCAGTCGACCGCTGCAGACGAAGAACAATGCCCCTTCGTTCCCGCTCGCTCGGTTTCGTCCCAGGCCTCGGTCTCGGAGTTCCAGAACTTGGCAATGAGAACCTTGTCGCCGTTCTTGTCCGTCACGTCACCGGGTTCGCCGAATCCGTCGGCTCCACCTGCGCTCCATTGGGGAACGCCGCTGAAGCTGCCGAACAGCGCATCCTGAAAACCGTCGCCGTTGATGTCCACAAACTGTGGACTCGCGCCCACGCATCACCAGTTGGAGGTTCGGATGGGCTCGCCGGACGCGCCCATCAGAGGTTCACGTGGGCCCCAAACGGGGTCGCTCTTGCCGGTGTCGTTCAGGTTTCGGTAAACGCTGACCCGGCCCATCAGACCGCTCAAGACAAGCTCGTTGCGACCGTCACCATCCAGATCGTGGAGAGCTGGGGAGATGAAACGATCTCCGCCCTTTGTGCTCAAGATCGCGTTGTTCACCATGACCCGTACCGGGGCCGCAAAAGAACCGGCAGGGGACTCGTCCGAGGCGGGCTTCTCAGCCTGCGGCAGGACGGGGCTAGCTGTGCTGACGACCCCTTGGGGCACAGCGACTGGTACCGATGAGAGCCAGAGCAGTCCGGCGATCGTGTTCAAATTCAACATGGAGGTACTCTATCCACGCCGTTCGAAAGTTCATCGGGCGCCCGCAAGCTCTAGGCAAAAATGTCGCCCGATACTCAAATTGGGCGTGAGCCCGGCTGGCTAAGTTCCAGACGAGCTTTCCTGATGAGTTCTCCTGACAAGTTTTCCTGACCAGCCGGGTACGCGGTACATCTCTCCCACGTGGGCGTAAGGCGCTCGGCAGCTCCGACTTGAAAACTCTACTCGGTCGCGGGCTTCAAGTCATGGCAGCACGTCACCGTCTGTGAGAAGGCACTATCAGTCAACGGGGGACGTGTGAATTGGTGGGCTATCAGGGCTTCAGCTCGTCCTGCGAATGTCTCGAGTGGTGCCATCCAAGGTGGCAGCGCGCGTGCGTTCGCAGTCAGGGCCGCGGTTTAGCCCTATGACACAGGGAGGGCCAGCGCTTGGCTTGATTTGCGGACTCCTATGAATAGCAGGAATTCAGATGCACGTAGGGCCGCACGTTTTCACAAAAGCCATAGGGTGGTTCATGTGATGGAACAACGATCCAAGAGAACGACAGCCGTCGTCGCGACGGGAATCTTGAGTGGGCTCCTAGGCTGTCCATGGCTCTTCGCCCAACAGTCCACGGACCGACCACAGGGGGAGCCGCAAAAGGACGCCGTCCCATCGATGGAGAAGTCGCCGCAAGACGAGCTCAAAGAGCTCTTCTCGAAGGTCGACCTGCGACTTGAGCGCGTCACCAAACTGCTCTTCCAAGCCAGTAGCCGTGACGCCGACGCGGCGAACGAGATCGGCGCGGCTGGCATCAGCGAATTGATCCACGGCGCTGAAGCTCAGTCCTCGAATGCGCTAGGCGACATCGCCAAGCTCTTGGAGGCCACGCAGCGTCAAGGGGATGCCTTGCTCTTAGAGATCGATCGGATGATCGAGATCGCGGGCATGCCCTCGACATGAAGCTCGTCGAGCGGGACATGAAGCTCCCAAAGCCGATCCGGTGGATCGGGACAAGCCTCTGCTCTACCCAATCCTGGTCCGCCTGAGGAAGGTGATGCGTCGCGCGCGAGCCGACGCGAGGAAAAGGGCGAGCCGCTCCGAGAGCAAGATGACAAGTCGCCTCCTGAGCTATCGGAGGCCGACATCCCGAGTGACAGTCAGAGCTCCAAGAGCGATGAAGATCGCGTGGGAGACGACCCGCTGATGATCGAAGTCGGAGATCTGGCTACGGCCAAGGACGAGGCGGACTGGGGCGACCTTCCGGTCCACCTGCGCAAGGTCTTCCAGAACGGCGTAAACGACAAGATCCCGATCCGCTACCGGGACTGGGTAAACTCGTACCACAAGCGACTCGCCCGCCGCTCTAGCCGGTAGCTGGGACGCTGGCGCTGACGGTGCCCCCGCAAGTGTCTCATCGGTCAGTCGACGCCCTCACGATACCCTGAGGGCGGTTCGGATGAGTGCCGACGACGGTACCTCCACAAAGCGGCCGCCCCAAGTGACGGGGCGCCCGCCTTCGCGGGCTACTGGATAGCTTCGGTGGCGGCGTTCATCCGTCGTACAGTGTAGCCGCGCAGCCTTAGAAGTTCTGCGACGCCGAGGCGGCGTGGCCTCGGTGCTGAGCCCTCGGCGGCAGCGTCGATTTCAGGCGGGTCTGGAAAGTGGAGCGTTCCGATGGCGACGAAGCTGACCTTGTCCGGTGCCGCGCGCATCGCGTCGTCGATTCGGTCGGCGAAGCGCTCATTGCGGACCCAAAGGAGATCGTGCATGAGCTTCTCGATCTTCTCCGGGTCGTCGCCAAGGCCGCGCTCCATCAGAGCATAGAGCTGCACCGGATCGCCGCTGTGCCAAGCATCGAGGGTCCTCTCGCGGATGCTTGTGCCATCGGCGTCATCCTCGTCGAGTTGATCCAGCATGTTGCGTAGCATCTCGACCTCTTCCTCTCTCGACAGCTGCGAAAAGTACGCCATCTGCTCGTCGACGCTTTCCAATCCGTGGACGCTCTTTCCCTCTTCTTCGGCGCGGATGGAGAAGACCCGATCGAGGACTGGTTCCGAGGCTGTGGCAGCCGCTGCCCCTGCGCTGTCGAGGGAAGCGATACTGGAGGTCACGACCCAGGGCGCCCTAGACTGCAACTTGTCTGCGATCGTGCTTGGGAAGCCAGCGACCTCGAACCTACCAACGACGCGAGCCCACAGCTCTTCGCCGACGACCTCCTCCAAGGTGGTGCCCTCCGGTAGCGCGGCGTACGTCATCATCGTTGACCAAGCGTCCTTAGTCGGCGCCATCTCGACGTACAGGGAGTGACTTTCGTCGAAGGCGGCCTCGACGGCAGGCGGCAGGTTCTTCGTACGCTCGTCGCTGACGTGTACGGTGCCGAAGAGGAATGCCTTGGCTCCGTGCCCGTGGACCTCGTAGAGCTGGGGGCCCATCGCGACGGCTGGGGCGGACGGAGCCGTGGCGGTGGCGGCGCAAGAGGCGAGAAGGATGGCGATCATCGAGATCGGCATGCGGGGGACGCTCATAGGGACTTAGGCTGAAGGAAATAGACTCGGGGTTATGGGCACCATGGTACTTGCAGCAGTAGCGCCTCTGCTACGAGAGAGCTGAGCGGGCGAGTGCGGTATGGTCGACCGTCACCGTGCCGCCGGAGTGACGCAAATGAACGCGATACCCTACTGACACCCCGAGTGACCGTCAGAGCTCCAACAGCGATGAAGATCGCGAGGAGACGAGCCACTTGTGATCGAAGCCGGAGATCTGGCTACGGCCAAGGGCGAGGCGGACTGGGGCGACTCTAGCCGGTGACTGGGATGCTGGCGGGATGCAGCATCGTACCGCCATAACTCACTGGCTGTGAATCTCACCGAAGGGGAGCGTTGACGGGATGATGCCACGCCTCACTTCGTCGTCGAAGCGCTTACGCACGAATGCCAAGGCCTCCTCGTAGGCATGTGAAGGGACCTCGACCTCGTAACGAGTCGTCGCGTCAGCCGCGGCCGTCACCGTGAGTGCGATGGGGACCTCAGGAGTCAGCCTGCGGCGGATGTGGTAGCCGGGGCGCGTGGCGTAGTCGATGCTGAGGCGGACCACGTATTCCCCAGGCTTGGGCACGCTTAGCTGGACGCGGTTGTGCTCGTCCAACGCTCCCTTGGACAAGCCTCGATGGTCCAAAGAGCTTTGGATTTGCCGCGGAAGGTCCAGCTCTCGCTCCGAAGGAACGAGTTCAACCCGGAGTGCTCCTGGAGCATCAGCAATGGCCGCTTCGCTCACGAATCCGATGTCGATCTTGAGCCCGCGCTCTAGGATGATGACCTCAGGGGCGGACTCTGGGTCCAAGGCGATCGGGAAGTAGTTGGCTTTCTGGATGATCAGCCGCATACCGCGCCGCTTGCCGTAGACGATGGCCTCGCCGCGCGCTGCTGTCCCTAGCCAATCTGGGAAGCCGTAGACTTCCTTGCCTCCGTTCATCTTTAGAGCGGTCATGGACACCGTCGCCTCGAGCTGGTAGCCCTCGGCGTTCGTGATGCGAGAGTCGAAGACGCCGAGTCGGCCTCGCAGGTCCAGGGGCTTCATGCCCCCGTTGGTGTTCGCCTCGGGGGCCCCGCGCACATCGACGTCCGCGACTAAGACTGCGTCTTTGTGGTCTACCCCGACGCCGGCGCGTACGTAGTAGAAGCCTGGTCTCAAGCCCCCGATCGTGAAGGTTCCACTTTCTGCGCAGACGCCGAGCTCCCAGCCTTCTACGTCCGTGCTATCTGGCATCGGTCCACGTGCCATGGGCCATGCCATGACGCTGACCCTGCTCGCAGGAACGACATCATCCAGGAGAACCTCACCCGTTAGTATGATGCCGCTTTGAATCTCTACGAGCAGATCGCCGGCCTCGTCTCGCTTGATTTGGCTGAAGGGCACAAGCTGGTGGAAGGCGTTTCCGTCGGGAGTTACCAAGAGCGTGGTGTGGGCGCCTCGTTCGATGTCATCGATCTCGAAGGCCCCGGAGGCATCTGTGGTCACAGGAGGCGCCTCTTTTCGAAAGCGGGGTGAGTCCTCGCTGGGGTCGACGTCTACCCAATACACGAAGGTGCGTACAACGCCTTCACCCGTAGAGTCGACGACGCGCCCTCGGATCGTCGCTGGCCTAGCCATTGGATCCGGCAGGAGCACATCACCGAGGTCCACGCAGGTTCCTAGTTCTCGGGCAGACTTAACGGCTGCAGACAGGCGATTCGCGGGGACCTTCGTGAGCCGGAAGGGCGCTACCGGCTCATGCAAGACAAGGTCGGCGCTAGCGTAGGGCGGCGCATCCAGCGCCACCCGCCATTCAAAGTGCCCGCTGGCATCCGTCTTGAGGCCACCTTGGATCCAGACGTTCTGCGACAGCATGACGTCCAGTTGATGGAGAGGAACGCCGTTGCCGACGCTGTCTACCAAGCGCCCAACGACGCGGTGGCTGATCGCCCAAGGGTCCAGCGCAAGCGTCCCTTCGGCTGCCATCCCGGAGGGGCCGCGCCCCGTCCCGGTGAACGGCAGTCCGCCCCCTTTGGGCCAAACCGCGCCGATCACTTCTACCTCCATTCCTACTGGAGCGGCCCGGTAAAGGCCGCCTTCCAGGATTCCGCCCCTTGCCATCAAGAGGGGGTTGACTGCCTCTTGGAAGTCCGTGCTGCGAAAGACCTGGACGACGGATCCGTCTTCGATCTGAGGGCTCAAGTCACAGACTGCGCTGTCTTCACTCGGCGCAAGAACCTGGACTACGACGGCTCTCTCATCCGACGGCGCCAGCTGAAGGGTCACGGGCTCCGTCGGCCATCGATCCCAGAAGATCTCCTTGGTTACGGGCTTCGCCAAGGCTCCATGCACCGACACGAGCCAGCGGCTTTCACCCTCGGAGTAGTCCTCACCAAATGGCAGCGGAATGCGGGCCGCGATCTCCCCTTTCCATGGACGCGTGCTAGCCCTGGATACTGGCTCCAGTATGACCATCTGATCCTCGCGCAGCTCTCGGTTCAGATCAACGGGGACGCCTGCCATGGCCGTTCCGTCCGCCCCGAGTACATGGACCCAGATCACGCGGTCCGGGGCGATCTGGATCTGCGTCTCCTCCTTGATGCCAAAGAGAAACCCGGTGCCGTGACGCTGTCCCGCACGGACCATGACCCTTGCTCCCATCGGGGGAGATGGGACCCTCGCAATTCCCTCCGCGTTGGTAGCGAAGGCGCGGCCGTGTCGCTCGCCGAATGCGCGCAGGTCCGCGGGGAAGTCAGTCGTTGCGCTAGCTGCCGTACCTGGTCGGTACTTATCTGTTTGCTGCTTGATGCTGATGACAAAAACCTCCGCGCCCGGTACAGCTTGCCCGGACGCTGCGTCGATGACGCGTACGGCTCGGAGGGGCGCGCCCTCAAGGATGTCGAGGTCCTTGGCGCCAACCGCTTGGCCCGTCGCCGCAGCGACGCGACGGTTCGGCTCGGCTTTGGTCTCCAGCGGCTCCAGCACGGAGGCGCTTTCACCTTCGGCGTCCGGCGAGGGGGCTTCTGGCCCTGTGTACTCCACTAGTTCGACCGGCAGCGATGATGGAACGTCGCTAGGGGGGCTCTGGGCGAGCAATCGAATGGCGGGTGTAAGGAGCGTTAGAGCGATGGCTGCGAGCAGGAACTTCTTCATAACAACGGTGGTCATCAGGGCTGCGACCCTAGGGGGTGAAGGCCCTGCAACGAGGGGAACGAGTGCGGACACCCAGCAAGCTGAGTCGCTTCCGTGCGAGTCGTCGAGCGTGGTGCGAAGGCGATCGAGACCCCGCGCCAGCCGACTATTCACCGTGGACACGGACACCCCGTCCTTCGCCGCGATCTTCCGTGGGGGAAGTTCGTCTACGTACCGCGCCAAGACGGCGCTTCGGAACGGCTCGTCTAGCCCGAGGATCGCGCTTATGAGCAGTTCCTGGGCTTCTAACCGGCCAGCCGTGTCCGCTGTGGAGGGGAGCGCCTCGCGGAGTGAGGCCTTCTCTTCGCGGCGTCGACGCCTGGCGCGGCCTCGAATCTCCCCGAGCGCGAGATGGCGCACGGCACCCGCAAGCCACTGCTTAGGGGCTCGGACTTCGGACCGACTCTGCAGGGCTGCTAGCCATGCGTCCTGCATCGCGTCTTCTGCCAGGTGAACGTCGTCGAGGAGCCTCTCGGCCAGTCGTCGAGCCCAGACTTGGCCATCGCCTAGTTCTTGGAGCTGCTGATGAGATAGGGGCATGTCATTCATGGTGAACAGCCCTCAGTCGCCGCCGTCCTCGGATCCGACGCCGCCATTCCAGCGATTCTCGTCGTTATCGACCCAGTCTACCCATGGGACGGAGACTGCGCTTTCGGCAAGACAGGGGCGTGCCCGCTGTTCCGACCGATCCCATCGCCGCCTGCGATCGAGGTTCGCCCCACTGGCCGCCAACAACGAGCGTGTGCTACGCGTACTGTCTGCTATGGACCAAGAGAGCCTGAAGATCGAACGACCCTGCCCGAAGAGCTGGGCCGAGCTCAGCGGTACGGGATCCCGGAGGTTCTGCCGTCAATGCCAGCACCATGTGGTGAATGGATCGGAGCTCACTAAGGAAGGCGCGCTGCAGCTGGTCAAAGACTCGAAGGGCGGCGTCTGTCTGCGAATTGAGATCGACAGCAAGGGAAACCAGGTCTTTGCGCCTACCGCGTCCGATCGAAAGCGACGCACGGTGCTCATTTCCGGTCTGCTCTCCACTCTCTTAGCCGCGTGCGGGCCTGAACGAGGGCCCCG